>JBAMDO010000314.1:0-43227 GCA_037074765.1 Mansonella perstans | reverse complement strand
AATGAACAAACGGAATTGATATCAGTTTATTGATCGACGACTTCGCTTTTTTTCATTTCAAGTACCAATTTTGGCCAATTCAAGTATTCATTTAGACCTCAATTCAAGTACCAATATTACATTCAAAGCAGACATACCTCAAATGCAGCCTATTATAACTACCAATATAACGAATGTGTATAAACACTACTTATATAATTGTTCCATTCATGTACGAAGCGATATTTAGTTTACTTGATAGTTTGGCATTAAATTTCTAGACCGGTATATCTGAAAAAGGTTTATAATTCGGCATTCAAAAAAGATAGGAAATTTATTAATTAATATTTTTAACATATTAATTGATCAATAGATAAATGAAATACTGCCCAATTTAAATTTTTAAATTTCTAATTTTGATTTTTTCACAAAGTTTTTTATTAAATAAAAAAAATTACTATCTCAAAAAAAGAAAATATGTAAAGAATTATAGTAAAAAAAATTCATGCTTTACTTATCTTTCTTTTAAAATGACACTGTTTCAAATAATACGAATACCTTCGCATATTGTTTCAGTAAATGCTGATGATCTTAACATATTTTGAAATGAATAAATAATTTAAATGTTAAATAATAATGAAGTAAACAGAAGGATAATAACAATCATCATGATCTCTATACTGCACCAGTAGAACAAGCTATTAATAGGTCAATATATCTTGCTTGCTTAATTATTCCGCATTTTACTGAATTCACCTGTCTGTACCATTTTTATCTTGGTATTGTAATAAAGCAAATAATCAAAAAAATTGAAATTGAAAATTTTTATAAAACAAAATCCAATTCTCTAAAAATTAATTTAAAACTTAATTTTCTTAAAAAAAATTTGTAGAACAGATTGGCGGTTATAAATGTGATCGTTGTGGTAAAATGTTTACTTACGCATATTATCGTGAGAAGCATCTCAAATATACAAGATGTGTTGATCATGGTGATCGTAAATTTCGCTGCACGATTTGTCCACGGTATATTGAAAATTTGTTTTTAATTTTCAAATTTAGTTCTACTAAATTTTTTCATAGAAAACTGAAATAAAAAATTTATTTTATGGCACTTTATGATTTGAATCTCTTTTTTTTCATAATTTTTTCCAAAAGATTAAATTTTAAATTTTATTAAGCAATAATGATAGATAATGAGCTAATTTAGAAAAATGATGAATTATAAATCATAGATCATTCGAGAAACGTGATCGATTACGGATTCATATATTGCATGTGCATGAAAATCATCGGCCTCACGTTTGTTCCACATGTGGTAAATCATTTTCGCAATCATCAAGTCTTAGCAAAGTATGATTGAAACTTTTTATTTTTTTTTAAAAATTAAGTAACTGTTTAATTTCTAACAGTATAGCATTTCAATAAAAATAAACAACACTGTTCCGTAAAATTTAAAGTCATGAAATTCAATTGCATCATTACTTCAACTAGTTAATTCATAAGTAAGTTAGTAACTATTTTTTTTTCAAAAATAGAAGGACGGTTCGAGAGATAAAATTCAGAATTTAATAAAACTACTGACAATTTAATTCAGTTAATAAATTAGAAGTAAATATAAAATGTATTATTGCAAGCTATACTTCCATAAGATTAATTTTTTTTAACTTGGAATTTCTTCGAAAACTTTTTGGATTAATTCTTTTAGCATTTTCGAGTGCATTCCGGTGAACGACCATACAAATGCGTTTTTTGCAGTAAAAGTTTCACGGCAAGTAGTATCCTTCGTACGCACATACGTCAACATAGTGGTGAAAGACCATTTCAGGTACGTGAAGGTGTTACACTTTTTTCTAAATCATACAATGTTGAAATTTTAGAAATTTTAGCAGCTGCATCCTACTAATAATAATAATGAATGATGATAGATTGAATTAAACAAGAATATAGTAAGAAAATGAATTAAATCTTGAAATTCCTTTTCTTCACTTATTTATCCGATCATACAATTAATTAATTGATTATTTAAATTTCTACTACTTTAGATTGTTTATTCATTATAGCAACTATGTAGCTAACGCTAATAATGATAGGAATATATGATAAGTATTTAATGGTCAATGATCATAACGACGCATGATTTAGAATTATTATTCAATAAATTTCCATTTAATATTATTTGATATTACCCAAAAATTTCCTCTCATCGTGATAAATAATAATTATAGTGTGCTATTTGTGGTAAATCATTTGCGTCGCATGCAGCGCATGATAGTCACGTGCGTCGAACTCATCAACAGCAACAACAACAACAACAGCAACAACAACAACAACAACAACAACAACAACAACAACAACAACAACAACAACAACAAAAACAAAAACAACAACAACAACAGCAACAACAGAAACAACGACAACAGCAATGCAGCACTTATCGTTGTCAAATGTGTCAAAAAAGTTTTGATCATAAATTACATCTTAATTTTCATCAACACTGTGTTCATTAAACAGCAATTCCTTAAATTTTAAAAAAAAATTTAAATCACTTTGTTAGAAAAAAAAGTTTATCAATGATATATTGTTGTTGTATCATTAAGCTTCATTTATTTGATAAAATATACGAATATAATAAATGAAACAAACTAACAATATTCACTCGACTGAAGAGTAAATAGATGTTCAGAACAAATAACAAATTCTCTTCAAGCAAAGAAGGTGCTGGCAAACAGATATCCTGAACATATTGAACTCCGTAAGTCTGATGAATCTTTTGGCGTAATTAATTGTTGTAGATGAGCAATACTTCTCGAAATCAGGCTTTTTAAAATAAGAAATCACGGTGTTTTCGCGGTTTAGATTCAGCTGAATCATACTCTAACATCTCAACAATATATTTGAATTATTTTTCACTGAGTAAAATTTCAGAAAGAACATCGCGATGAATGAACTGCGCGCAATTTGATGTAATGTATGCAGCACATCAATATGCTTCAGATCTATACACATATGAAAAAGATCACAGAATTTCGCAACATACTGTTGATTTTCAATTGCTATCGCCAATTTTTCTCGAAGGATTGCCGATCCAAAGCTATTCGAAATCATAACTTCGATATCGTCTGAGGAATTCACCTCACACGGGGGAAGAGTGATTGCAGCTCCTGCAGAAGAAAAATTAAAATAATCATTTAAATCCCAATATTCCTTCCCAAAACATCTTTTCATTTACTATTTAATAATCATTACAAGTATGAAAAATTATCCTTGACTGCGAATATTATAAAGATAATTATAGCTTATTCCAGAGATTTATTTTCTTTTTGCTGTAATTATACTCCGAACATATACTGTTCAAAATTTGTTCAATTGCTAATACAGATTTGGTTGTAATTTTGACAATTTAAAGAGAATTTTTTTAAATTTCATAGCGGTTAATAAAATCTTACTGTAGAGATCTTTTACCATATATGCTACTGAGATAAAGATCATTAAGAGTAGAAATGTTTAAAGATTTGCTCGATTTTCAACCATATTTTAGGTAAATGGATTGAAAAAACTGATGCTAATTGATAATGAACTTTTTTCGATAAATACTTGCTTTATCCTTGAATTAATTAATTAATTAATTAATATGATGGAAATATTTAAGTTATTTGTAAAAAATGATATGTAACGGAACAGTCGTTGGTTGGTGTTCAATTCGAAATATTCAGCAACAAACAACAATTAAAATCATTCCATATCTCTTATCCATATTATTATTTCCGATTATTTCTGTAACAGTATGTGGTAAAAGATCTCTATAGTAAGATTTCATTTTCCATTAAAACTTATCCAACTTTAATTATGTTAGTACTCGAGAAATAAAAATAAATAGCAATATTAATTTATTGTTAAATAAATTTGGATCGGTCATCTGATATTATTTCAGAGATATGTATGATTAATTAATATTACTATTTGTTTTTATTTTTCGAGTACTAACATAATTCAGATTTATTTAACAACAAATGATTACAACTACTATCAAAGTTTTCATACTTAGTTTCATATTATTAGCATTAAAGTACTATATCATTCAAATGAATGAATGATACAGCGACTAATGTGCAACAAGTGAAGAATTTTTATATGCCAAATCTCAACAAAAGGATTATGGCTATATGGGATGAATGAGGTAAAATTCAAATCCAACTGGCATATCTATCATCTATCATCTGTCACCATTGCACATTCACATGTAGAAGGATCAAATCATATTAGTAAAAACATTTCGACACTATGTCCCAAATCAAAATAATGTCAGTTCTGAATTAAATGGTAATAATACTGCAATTATTCATTTCATTTTGCATCTGATCTTTAAAATGGATTCTATCTGTATCACTTTATCGCAGGTTTAATTTAGATTTCAGAACAACAAGTAATACTTTCTAGAATCTCTAGCATCAGTCTGTGATCATTTATATGGATCCTAATAACTGATTCAGATGATATGTGCACACTATTTAACATAGATTTAGATTAACTTCAAAAATGAGAAATAAATACACTTCCCACCCACAATTTGATAAATTAATGAATCGAAAAAAAAATTTCTCTAGCTAATCCTTTTTATTCTCTGATATTTTTTACAATAAAAAAATTGTTCTTAAATATTTTTCAACAATACATTACTCTTTATTAATCAATTATTCAGACCGGTATCTTTTTAAAAAAGCTATCTGCTTACTCTATTTGCAAAAAAAAAAAAAAAAGACAAGTGTTTACCTTCATTGATCTGAAAAAAGGTAACTGAAATACCCTTTGGAAAAAAAGGATCCATTCGTTTTGCTTCATAACTTACCCACCTTATCCAATTTACATAAAAGTTATCTTAAAAAAAATTGGAAAACAACGAAGATTTCAGAGTTTTTGTCAGTTCTGTATATATAAATAATTGGAAATAAAAAAAAAACCTTTGCTAATTTTTTTCGATTTTTTTTTCAAGCCTAATGCTTGATGAATTTGATTTATAACCTATTTTCTTTCTCAAATTATGAATGTAATCATAAAAAAAGAAATGCACGAATAAGAAACATATTTCCAACAATTTAAGTAACTTGAGAATAAGTAAGCTATAAGTAAGAATTTGAAAAAGAACTAAACTATCAAAGTAAAACATTTAGGTAATCATTTTATTTACATTCACGCACAAGCATTATTTGTATCTGGTCCTGAAAATGATTGACCTCATCTTGCAATAATTCTTGTAAATAATTTCTGATCAATCAGAAACCATTAACACAAGTCGTAAATCCGACAACTGACGTGCTATTTCTGCACTTTTATGCCGATTCATTGAATTTATGCGAGATTAGAAGCTATTAAAATAAAGCAGTAAATATTATTAAATTGTTAATGTTAAATTCCATTTCGTATCTGAATTTTAAAAATCACTTAAATATTATCTAGTCGTCAGATGTGAATAATTAATAATTTCAGTGAGAAAAACTAGCAACTGCTTCAAAAGAAAAAGGTGCCCCAGATTCCTCAATCAGCTGTCACTGAAGAAATCTTTGTATCTATTGCTAAATCAACACAGTAATATGCAGAGGACTTATTGACTTTTGGGAACTATTTTTTGTATAACTCTGCGGTTTTTGAATGCGTATAAATAGGAAAAAAAAAGAGACATGAAAACTTCGGTTTCTTTTTTTTTTTTCACTTCATGCTGTACCTATCTCATAAAGTTGGAGGGAAAAAATTAACTTTCAGAGATCTCGTACCTTCAAAAGGTGTAAAGACTGCAAATAAGGATAAAATAATAGCAAAAATTGGAGTTGAATACCGAATACGAGCAGGTATACGATTTACGGAGGAGCGACATCGATCACACACTGACAGTATTTTCAGTGAACAGAAACCACAAAAATGAATATGCATTGTGACTTATCAACAGATATCATATGAATTCTTATTTCGAAGAAATTTAAATTAAACAGATGAATCAGTAAATAATTAATGATCAACGAATATTTCTCAATCTCGTTCAGCGATGGCATTTAAATGGTGATCGACTTCCTCACTCGATAGTTTCCTAAAAATATCTTCTTAAACATAATTCTGCGAAATCTCAATTTTACCACAAGTTAGTGACTTATCACAAATCACTTTTTCTGACCTTTTCTATCTCAATTCACATGTTTCAATATTTCAGTACCTGAATTTTTTATCCTCTTTCGTAACAACTGCAATCTCAACTTCTGATGCTTTCAAATCAACGCCCAAGGCTGACTGTAGACATTCAACGGACAACTGAAAATAGCAAAATTATTAATGTCACTTCCAAATACTTTAAACAGATGAATACAATCATTGTTTTTGGAAAAAAATGATGATATTAAGGATGGAAAAACAAGACAGTTGGTTCTCACCAACAACAACAAGATAGCACTATGAAGAGTTTGTTCTATTCCGTTATCAAATGAAACTTTAAAATAGCTTAGCCAACAGAAATGGAAGTTATTCTGTTCCAATTATAGAAATGAAGCTTTTAATTATCACATTTTAATATCATGGTAAAACATGCCTGCACTGCACCATCGTAATCGTAATCAGTTTTTTTCTTTATCTTTTTCTCCAAAAAACTATTTGCAGGTTGTTGTTTTACACCAACACCAACAGCACGCATTCCTCGATAATAACCAGCTGGATCTACGCGATATATCTGAGGCCCCTCTTCATCATCATAAGAGATCAACAGCATAACTACAAACCATTAAGTCGTTAATTCTCTACAAATCAACAATAATAACATCCCCATTACTGTCATTTATTTTAATGAAAATGCAATTCTAATTTCGATATAGAAAAGAAGCAGAGAGAGTGATGCGTTTACAAAAATCCGCATTTCTTTGTACCTCGAAATGAATTCAATGTGTCTCAAGAAACTCATTTGCTTTAACTTTTTAGATAAATCACATGCTTACCGCAACCCAATGAACGTAACTCAGCATTCTGAGTGTAATACTGATTGAGATCAGCCATTCTCCTACTTAGTTGTTCCGCTGACATGTTGTAACCATTCTTGTATTTCCATTCAGCCGCTTCTATTTGAGCTCGTTTAACTTGAAATCTACTATCCGCTTAAAATAAGTGTGCGTTCAAAATATTTACGAACGGATAGTAAGACTGTTAACCTCACTACTCTCAAATAATGCACTTCAGAGCAAAACAATTCTGTCTGTTGAACTATTTAGGAGCAATCCTAATGTAACTTGTCAGGTATGTCTTTCAATATAGGTCACTAAACAAGAGTCTAAACATACGTATCATGCCGACCATTGCACAGCCAATACTAGGTGTTAATTGATATAAACTTGTCACAGACTCCGCAACAATCAGCTTATCCTGAAATTGATCTAATATGACACAATTTCATATATCTCTTATATCAAGTAATGAAAATAACACAGAAAATTTAAGACCTAGGAGTGCGGAACATTGAACTCAAATGCAAAAAATATTCTTTTATCAGCTCAGGCATAGCTTTTTCTATCCATTATTGTACCATATTAGTCAGATAGAAATAATATAAATGGGTTTAATAATAAAGTATCAATTCCAGGATTATATATATTACTGATTATGAATTATGAATTGAAAAAACTTACAGGCACACGTTTCTGTACAGCAACAACAGCACAGTCAATACCTTTCACACCTACAGCAGTTAAATTCGTTGAATTTATCGCCTTGAAAGCATATTCTAAAATGAAAGGTAATCTAATCTGAGGAATTCAAGAGATCTAAGAATACATAAGTTACAGAAATACCTCACCAACTTGATATACTCTTCCTTCAGGAGAGAAGATTGTAATATGACGATCAAAGCCTGCACTACTTCCACGTGACATGTTGACTTCTAAAACATTTGTAAAGGTTTATCTCAATAACACATATCTATTTCCGATACCATAAACATCACGGATATTTGCTCCATCAAATATCTAAGAAGAGGTTCATACATCTTTCTGTGGTCAAATCAACCAAGAATTCACAGGTGCAAATAAAGCAAAGGTCAGAGATGTAAAAAAAAAATCATAATCCCGTATTCAATTTTTCATTTTTAACTATCAAATTCATTTAAACTACTACCAAATTTTACAACAGTTCTTAAAATTGCCGTATGAAACATATAGATATGTTTCTAAAATTGAATCTTATCGAACGGAAAAAAAAAAAAAACCGTAAATAAATATCACAAATAAATATGAAATGAATAGAATAGGATCCAATCGACCAATTCCTTACATTACTGGTAATTAAAATTTTTATAAAAGTCATTAAACGATAATTGTTAAGATACGATCTCATTTTACGATAGTACAGATGTAGCAAAACGCATTTGTATGTAATATATTTGAGTCATAGAATTGACTTTCAAAGTAAAAAACAGCACTCTATTCAGGGTTAAAATATTTTTACTGCAATAAATAAATAGCACTAATAATAATGTTATATAAAACTGAAGAGAAAAATTGAAAATACAATCAATAAGAAGGGATCAAGTGTGCAAATAAATAACATTTAGAGGTGATTGTCAAAATGTTCATTTGGAATTTTGCGAAATAGTATTTTCACATCACAAGATTGAATCTTCAAATTCCAATTTAAAACACTTCCTTTCAAAAAGGGAATATATTCATGAAGATCAATAATTTCGTAGACAAAATTGTATAAGAATGTTTTTCAGAGTACCACTGGAATCTATTTGTGAATCACCACGTAATTCATCAAAATAATGTTGAGCACGACGAGAAGCAGGCATTTTGGCACGAGATGCTTCGTTCATAATGCATAAATATGGTATGTAATCAAGTATCACATCTGTAAAATGACTTTTCGAAAGTTATACTGAAGTCTGTAAATCTTCTGCAATTATCATTTCAGCGAAAAAATTAGTTGTGAGCACCAGATTAAATACTGCCACTTGGTGTATGATAAGGAACTTTTAACAATAAATTACACTTTTAACTCTTTCAGGACTTTGAAATATACCAAGACATGAAAAAAATTTGCTTTTATGAGGGATTTGACGAGGATGCAAACTGCTCACAAAAAAAAAACTCACAAAATAAAACTTACGTCAAACTGAAAAAAATAAGCCAAACTGAGTCAGTCAAGTCAGCCTGAAAAGTTAAAACTGAAAAAAAAGAATACTTACCGGACAAAGGGAAATACTCAACTGCAGGTAATACAGAACGAGTAACTTTCACTGCAACATGCATATCGTTCTGCACAAGATGCAAATCTTCCATTTCTCTAAAATCAAACCAGCACAGATTAAACAAGCAATCGCATGATTTTCTTTGCCAAGCAAAAAAAGGACGTAATGCAAACCGATCCGTCGATGAAAGAACGGCTCCTGGTTCGTATGAATGGTCGTAACGTAATACGACATTGTACGACACTAGATGATACTTTTTAGGTAATGTTTCAAATTCTATTTGCTCCCCACTTTTTAACCGTTTCACCAACTGCAAGAAATTGAAAATCTGATTGGTTAATGAAATAAAATTAAATACTCCATATATTGACATAAAAAGAACTTCGCAATCTCCTATCGTGAAATGTTTGATTAACACCAGAACTATGTGACTTATTTCGAAGGTTTCAGGAAAACAAAGTTAATGAAAGATAATGATTAGACAAAATGAAGCAACTGTAAACAATTAGATCTTAATCAAAAGATTATCGAATCAGTCGTTTGAAGGTTGATATTCTCAGCAACCTTCCGAAAGATTTTTAACTTCTCCGTACTAACAAGAAAATTCTGCAATAAAGGAGTATGAATATTATAGTTTCCATAAAATTTTATAAAAACCGACCATTCTTAAAGAATTATTGCTATCTTCCCCGGAGTAAAACTGAAGCTGATTGATACATGCCCGCAAGTCACCGTTATACTGCTTAGCCAAAGCACAACAAACATCAGAAGATACGTTGATGTCTAAAGCAGCACAAAGTTCCTGAAAATATTCGAATTATTGTGGACCTACAAAAAGCAAAATCTGGAAATAGAAGAGGAAAGGAATGACAGCGAGAATCAATCAATCAAGCAAAATATCATCAAAAACGCTTAAAATTAATGAATCCTATCGACTTCAAAAACCATACCTGAAGATGTGAAGAGACAGCTTGCATCTCTGGTCTAATTAAAGGAAATATAAGGACAGGTGCTTCAAATCCTAACTGTTTGCGAACAAGAGAAAGGTCTGAAATTAGAGAAAAACCATGACATAAGTGCATGTTTTGGTCCTACAGTTAGTAACAAGATAAATGAAACAAGTAGCAGGTTGAAAACATAAAGAAAAAAAGGAAATGAACCTTCACAAACAATGATAACTGGAATATGAGCTTCCTTGCAAAGAATTCTTAGTGCTGGCCAGAATCCATCATCGTGCTTATCATATATTACATCGCACTAAAAACAGACATTATTATTTTTTTTACTGCAAAAAAGTTGAATAAAGATTACATCGTCAACCAAGATGATGGAGTCCTCAGCCACTTTTTCTTCATCTTTTCCATTTCGGAAAAACATTTGGTTTACCATTGTCGACATCGGAAACTAAAATAATTCAGCATAATTTTTTCAGGAAATACTAAATTTGACGCATTGACAAACAATTCTTGAATATTCTGATAAAAACCATACTATTCTGATAATAACAAGAAGTAAAAACAAAAGATTTTTTCGTATGAAAATAAGAATCAAGAAACGATTCAAATCAAATAATTAATACCTTATGAGAATGTGTAGCTCCCTGCAACTTACACTTCAGCTGCAAGCCATTTCTCTTTTCATTAGAAGCAATTTCTAAGACATGCATTTCATAACGCTTCGAAACTGCATAAACCTGAAACAAATATCGGTAACACACATTTCATCATTGGACTCATTATCATTTCCATTAATTAATAAAACTTTTCTAAATTGAATTTTTTAATGAATACTAGTGATGTTTTGCCACTACCACAGTGACCACATATAATAGCAGTATTGCATAACTGCTCTTCTTCATCAGAACTAAACGAATCAAATGAGTGCGAACAACTGCTCTTCCGTCGACTGGTTACTTTTGCATCTGCAAATGTTAAGCTGACAACATTAATCAAGTAGTATATTTGTATTTGTAAAAATTTAATCAAGCATGAAAGACATTACTTTTGTTATGATTTCTACTTTTCTGCAATTGTTCTTTCCACATACTAATCCAGTCACACAGTTTACGAACAGTAGCACTGTCAATAATTAATTCATCAGTATCCACTGGCCTTAATGCCTCACTCCAAGTGTTTTGTTGTAATTCTTCATTACGTGATTTCCATCTTCCGTTTTTTGACCATTTCTTCCTTGCACTGGAAAAGAAGTTTTCAACAAAATAATCAGTGATATAATGGCATTACAGAACGGCAAGAATTCTACGAATGCAAATAAAAAAGCAACCTTCTAGATCGCAACATAATGTGTGAATCAGTTGCAAATTCCTGTTTCAAGTTTTTGTCTTCACCAAAGCTCTTTTTGCGAAATGACATTTGAAATGCATTATTATTGTGTGGAAACATCTTCGGATTCCAGTGTCGACGAAGTTTACAAGGCAAATCACAGTTAACGGATGCAATCGCAGCGTACCCAATATTCGAAATGCTTGGAAAAGGCGCAAAATCCATCTCATCCATCATAACTGCAGTATAGAATACTATATCTTCTAAACAGGCTACTGCTTCCCATATCCTTCATCTCCGGGTTGGAAGAACCAAAATAACTTCCAGAATTCAGTAATGGCTTCTCTCTTAATTGTCTAGAAATATAACTAATAAAAAAATCACGGGTTCCAAAATTCGAACCTTGCTTCTTTCCAAGCTTTGGGATGCTATTCATTTCTCCACCGATAAGCTGGCTATTAGAAGTAGAGGAATTGATCACGGGCATTTCTGTTTTATTCGTTGTCGTTTGCTCAATATTTCTTGCATGAACTTTCTTACAGGAATTCAGCGAATTCCCAGTTACACCGTTCAATTCTTCATCGTCAACGAGTATCACATCATTATCCATCTCATTACCATTACGCTAAATTTGCTAATAAAGTAACATTAAATAAAGTGTCTTTCTGAGAATTTTCGACACTACATGCCCCCATGCAAATGCTCTGCGGACAAGCAGTATTGAAATACAGAAGCTAGAAAAGACCATAATTTAGCATATGTCTGCCAAATCCTAACTGGATTCGAAATTGAACAAATTAAGCTAACGCTACAAAATACTAAAGCAGAACATCGAGGATGATCAACATTTTCTACACATATGGAATTTGGGAAGGAGCTTTCCTAAAGAGTAAATGAACATTCCAGATATCAAAATAATAGTGCAATAATAAAATTTTTTATTTTGGCATAGATTTCCATCCCATCAACATGGTATTTTCAGGAAATTAATAGTTAATCCTGAATATTAGAAAAATATCATGATATCAGACATAACCAATCAACTGAGCAAATTCTAACTCAGTGCATCGATGTTGATACAACGCAAACCACGAAGATAAAATCTTCAACTTGACAAGTAGTAATCAGTCTCCTCCTACGGCTTTTTTCAGAAATATTTGCCAAAAATTCATGCACAAAAACCATTAGGTATGTGCCGCATGACTTAATTTCTTGAAAAGTCACCTTGCACAAACTTTTCACTTTTTCTACAATAACGGTCTGACGACGGTTCGAAGTCGGCAATTCGCTAATCGCTTTTTGCAACAATAGAGACCTTCGATGACATTTATTCCCTTTCTCCTGCTTCTCTGAAAAGCAATAAACGAAATCGAACATTGCAGTTTAAACAGAGCATTGAACAAGAGGGAATGACAAAAATGAGTACCTGATATTACATCATCGGTTTCCAATAAACGGAAAAATTAAAGCTGTAAATCCTTTTCATGAACTAACTAATTTATACAAGTCACATTACTTTTGCTTGGTAATCCTCCAAAGCTTTGCCTACGCGATAAACGTTTTCCCATAAATACATGCCGCTGTTGATTCCCCATAAGTACAGTTTCTTTATCAACCAGATGATCCCATTGGTTCGGTAGGTCTTGTAACCATTTCTCAACCCTGAAATGATGCTACTGGGAAGATAATGTAAAATATCCGAAAATCGTTTTGCACATATTAAAAGATTTAAAGGTTGATTCATTCTAATTATGTTGTGTTTATTAAAATACAATTCCTAAAAATTAATTCAAAATAAAAATATACTTTGCTTTCGGTCCTGCACGGGGGACAGCCAATAAAGATGAAGGTAAATGTTGTAGATCAGTAAATACTTTATCGCTCTGTTGTACACCGCCATCTGACTTGTCGTTTGATACATTTAAATTTTCTTTATTTTCATTAATGTCCTGCAAAGTCCATTTTCCCAGTTTAACGGCTGGTGCATGTTTGATATGCAATCACATCAATGACAGAATAACTAGACAGACAGTTCTTAAGTAGCGCTACAATAAAAGTTGTGCAGTGTGCAGCTACCGAGCAAACCGATAAGACTTCTGGTAAGGAAACACCTGCTCAACCATTTAAAAAGTAATCAATCATCAATCAATAAGGAATGAACCTCTTTCAATAAGGAATGAACCTCTTTCATCCCCAAAGAAAGGCTCCGTAATCGATCTCCGCGCACCCAGGTGATTGTCGTTTCCCTCTTAAACGCTTTAAATTTGTGTCATCAAATCACAAAATCCTTCAGAACTGCACATTAACTTTGAATGCATCATAATTATTAAAAACTGAGCAGAGCAAGAAATGTAATATATTGCTTACAATTTAATCTCATCGTTCAGAAACGAATCCGAATATGTGAGTTAATTCGCAAAACCGACATCCTAAGGTGAACACTACTTGATTAATTCCTACATGTCCCAAAAAATTCAACACTTATGACTTACCACATTTCGTCTGGTTCTTTTTATTGCGGCACTTCCCTCAAATAAATCCGACACCTCGGATTGGTCAATATCTCTTTTCGCATTCATATGATTACTAAGTTCCCTCTGTTCGGGTTGTGAATCATGATCATCTTTGAAAAATATGCTATTTCATGCAAAAAATAAGAATGCCAAATATATATAAATATACATTTTATATAAGTACACTTACCATTAGCAAAGATGTTGACTGCGCCGCCACTGACTTCACCGTTCTTTTTTTTCAGATATTCGTCTTCATCAACCTCATTCTTTTCGGAATGACAATGAAAAGTTTTGGATATGGCAGGCAAAAACCTAACTGTCTCATCTTGAAACGTACTGGTGTCAGTGTCCTGCAGAATAACAACCTCAGCAGTGGATACGTCAGGTTCCGCATTGTCATTAGCAACCTGAAAAAAGTCCACTGTTCAAAGAAACACACTTTCATTTCAGGTAAAAAACAAAAATTTCAGAGATAAGTTCGACAATTATTGAATTCATTTGAAATTCCTCTTGCAAAAACAACACAGCCACAGCTTTGGAGTTAATTTTACTTTTTATTTTTTCTCGAAACAGATTAATGCTCACTTTTTTTTAAAGAAATTTACATTTTCCGGTAATACAGTATTAAGAAAATGTCTAATACATAATTTTTATCACGTAAAAAAATCTTACTTCTGAAGTGGCAAATTCCTTTATAACCGTCGGAGAATCTGGCATTTTCACAACTCCAGGTATCTTATCGGAACGCGGAGTGATCTCATGAATATTCGGGACACCATGAAAATGCACGTGTCTATGATTATTCCATCGTTTTGCCCTCATTGTTATACGTCGCGCTGCTTTCTGAGCAGCACTTAACAAGATAGGCTTCAGTGTTATCGGCGGAGGCTCACAAGTTATCTAGAAATGCATGAAAATTAAGGAACACTTAACACGGTCGAAAATTATTTGCACTGTTAGTTTTGATACACATGAACGGGTTAGTTGAACGACCACTGATACTCGAAGAGTATTCATCTATTTTGTGCAATGATATCTCACGAAAAATATGCTGGGAGCAAAACAAGGTGATCAGATTTCTGTTATGCAAATACGTGAACAGCAACAAAAAATCTACCTCATATTCTCTTGTTGCAACCTTTGACCTCGTCCTACAAATCGATTTCCGTGACCGCACTGACGTACGTCGTTTGCTCCTTGATGTGACTACTTTTTCCTCAAGCGTTTTTTCATTGCTGCTACTACAACCATCAAAGTTTTGTACTTCGTTAGGAGTAACATCATTTACGTCCATCTAAAATTTTAGTACAAATTAATCATTTACAATTCCGACAGAAATTATAAAAGAACAAAGAGAAATGCAAAAACAATTGATTGTATAACTTAAATTTTTGAAAAATAACGATGATCGTCTTCTTAAGTGTTTCCGGCCAAATACTGCTTTTTCCAATGAATCATTCATCTGTAAAAACAAACATCGCAAATGATCAAGCAAACAAAGTGACATCTATTATGAAATATGTAGCATAAAGAACAAAAACTTTATTTCAAACTTTATTCATTTTTCCAACTTTATTTCATTATCAGCTTAAAAATTAAATACAATTTAAAAATTTAAAAAAAGAAGCGAACATTTTTGTCGGTAGATGAGATGGTACCATTGAATGGATTGAACTGAGACTGCTCGGTAATAATTACTTTATCAGCTGCCATACTGCATTTGACTATGTTATTAATTTTAATTTCTAAAAAAAAAAAAAAAAAAGATTTTTCACTTTTTTTGCAATTAAAAGGATCAGCTGACAATCAAAAATAAAATTTTAGCAATAGGTTTGATAATTATCGTATAGACTTGTTAAGTATACAGCAAACTGATAATAAAGATTTCAAATGCTCATAACATCGATAATCTACCACGGTATCAACTCTTCAACTACCAGAAATCTGTGCTAATGATGAATGAATTGACACTTCGCAACAATCTCTCGGTCACTGCCTCAAAAATACCGCCTACTGCATAGATTTTGGTATATGTAATTCTGCTAGTCATAAAAAATTACTTGTATATACTGCGAAGGAACCTGAAATAACTACTCGTGATGAACGATTGCAGTATCATACAGGTCATGCAAGTAAATAAAGCTTTTGGAGATCAAAGGTTCATATCTTTTTTTTCCAGGTCAAAGAAAGCCTTCAAAATGTTGTCTCGGAAAAGGAAAAAAAATAATTGCAAGATCAAAGGTTATCCTAAAAAAGCCATTCAGGTCTAAGTACTACTTAACCATCCTTATTTGGCTTTTTTTTCGGATTTTACTCGATTAATTTAAATGCATTTAATTAATGTTAATCGAATTGTAATTCTTTTCATTTTCCATTAGCCAAACAAAATCTTTCTTATTCCTTTAATTATACCATTCAGTCTGTATAATATATACTTTTAATTTCAATCATTTACGGTAACACGCTTTTACAAATAAATTCACTAAAAACATGAACATACAGAAGTACAGTAATGCAGTATAAATTTTCAGTAATACTCATTAATAACTTGGATACAGTTAACGATCGAAAACCGTAATTAATGCATAAATTTGCTTGAAGATTGTAATATTTTGCTGCATGTATTATTAATGGAATAAATTAGTGAGTTAAATTTTCATATTTGGGAAACATTTTTTAAAAAAGAGAAGAAAAATAATAAAAAAAAAAAAAACAGAAACTTTTAAGAAATTGTAATAATATGCGAAAATTTTCGTTCTTTTTTTATTTCCCGTTTTTTAAAGCAAAAATGAATAAATGTAAAATTGTTGTTGTGGATAAAAAGAAAATGTAACACGGAATATAACACTTCCTGAAAAAATGGAGAAAAACATGGAGCAAATTGAAATTTATTTTTTTAAAAGCTACCAAGTTCATAGATTTGTTTTTATTATTTCTTTTTCAACTGCTGTACTTTCTGGTTTATAACTTCATCGAAACAAGTCATTTTTAATGGTTAGCAAAAAAGGGATATTTTATCAGGAAAAAAAAACAATCAGGAACAAGAAATATTTAATCCAGTTTAATCATTTAATATGGAAAATGAAGGAGTGGATGAGTAATTATGGTGAAATATATGTTAATAATAATTTAATTATGATGAAATGTATGTTAATAATAATTTATTCCTCTAATAAGTTTGAGTCATTATAATTCATTCGTTTCATACTATTTTCCAGTAATTACTTTTATTATTTAAGTAAGAATTTGGCGAGTCAAACGGTTTCCCGCCAATAAATACTCTTTCTAAATATGTTTTCTAAATATTAGAACAATTTATGTGACAAAATGCTTAATTTATTTTGGTCATATGAATTTTTTTTTGTTTTTCTATTAAAAATGAGATATAAAATGTTAGTAGAAAATGTATTGTGGAAGTATATTGTACTTTATACAGGTTATTTAAATAACAATTAGCAAAAATAAATTTAAAAATATTTGAACACTAATTTATTGTTTTCTTTTCGCGCGTTGTTTTCAAAAATATTGAAAATAATTTTAATTTTTAGTTTTGTGTTTTGAAATAGAAATCTTGTAATAAGATTGGAATGTAAAATAGAACGAACAAAAAAGAAGGAGAAAATGTAAATTACAAAGTTTTTGATAAAAAAAATGATAGGAATAAAAAGTAAGAGTTAAATATTAAGAATTTAACATAGAGATGAAAATCTGTAATAAAAATAGTTATGAGTTCAAAATTGTAAGTAAAAATTATGATTTAAAAATCATAAGCTAATCACGAATGATAATTAATCAACATCTGTTTATTGTATTTGCCTAATAATTGCTTGTTCATAATATAATTCTGAAATATTAAAATTGAAAAAAAATGTTTCATAATTATGTTTATGCAATTGAAAGCAATTTACAGGTGATTTTCATTACTGTGACAAGCAGCATTTGCAAGCTTCAGGTATTGTTGCAAATTCTAAGCAAAACATACTGTGATGCACGACGAAAATTGAAATTCATATTTCACAATTACACATTGACAAAAGAAGAACTTAATGCTACGATCATTGAATGAGCTCAAGAACGAAGTAAAATATTACAATTTATAGTACTTCTACATCGTTATGCAAATTTGACCATCGTCAATCAATAATTATAGCTTTCATCATTCTGGATAATTGAAAATTAGCTTATTTAAATTTTAGAATTGAAAAGAATTGGTAGAGAATTGAAAACGGATGTCAATCATAATTTTTTTTTGACTGGTATTTGGTAAAATTTTCAGAGCAATTATAGCTAAATGTTATGATGATAGGAATTTTAAAAGTGAATTTTGCAAAAATAATTTTAGCGCTACTTAATTTTACTGCGGAAAAATCGTATTATTAAGTTTGCCCTATTGTTATTAAATTAGTCTATTAAGTATCATTTCAGCAATTCATAATCACTATCTTATCCTTAAATTTATTTTTTATGCTTCAAACCCATTGAATTATTTACAGCAGTTTCATTTCCAAGTCTTTCTATCCATGCATAAAACATCTTTTCTTTTAAATAATATTAATCTAAAGACAATCTTTGAAACAATACAAAATTTCCAGAATGCTATTGTTGGAAATGTTAACAAATTTCAACAGCTAACAACGGAGATGCAAAGGAAAACGTTGCAGAATCTTTGAATATTACTACTATGCAAAGACAGCAAGCATTTCAAACGATACCACAAGATAGAGCAAATGTGTCACTGACAAAATTGCAAGAAATTAATGCAACAAAGTAGTTTATGAATTCGTCCAACTGCACTGAACGTACTGAATTGAATAAATTTCTATTAAAAACAACAGCGTATCCATCGTTCGATTCAGAACCGGTATAAATCATCGTTCAATGAATTGTGAACCAAACTTTTCATGCAAATTACGTTGTTCAAGTAATAATTCCGACACTGTGCACCTAAATTTCAAGAGCACACTAAAAGATAGTTTCATGGGAATGATGAAAAAGTTTACTAATGGAACAAATCGAATTGTTTAATTAAAATTTTATTCAGTTTTTTTAAAATAAATTCAACAAAATGATAGAATGTTTTTCTTATAATTGTTTTATTGAATAAATTTCTTCTGATTTTCTTTTAAAATTGAATATGAAATGCTGTGATACTAAATAAACGAGAATAAGAATTGTTTGTTTGTTATTCCTGACATATTATGGATTTAGCAATGTATCAGTAGGAAATAGAAATTAAGCTGAAAGATAGAAAAAAAACAATTCATGATCTCTCGAATTTAAGTACAATTTTATTTCTAGTATAATAGCTTTTAGTTTCGTGGTTTTGTTGAAGTATAATTTAATTGAAGTTTATAGTTATACCATATTTATTAGAAAGTATAGTGTAGCTATTATCCACTGAAGTTATTATATTTAAATTTTCAATATGAAAAATTTTTTATTGATATTACAATTTGTGCCTGATACGAACACACGCTGACAAATTTAATTAAACCACTGCTTATACAACTAAGCTGGAAAAATTAATCAGTTAATTCCAATCAATTTTTAAAAATTCAAACTATTCCTAATTGTTTAATTTAAACTTTCAGCAACATCATATTTTAGTTTAATATTTTGCACTAATTATTACTCTTGACATTTAATTTTGAAAATCACCACAGTTTTCCGACATTTTAAATTTGATTTTTGAAATTTGATTTTTGTTTGCGTTACTTTTAATTGTAAAATCAAAAAAGTAAAAGAGTTGTAAGATGATGGAAGTGATTGAAGTGTTTGAAACGCTAAAAAGAGGATGATCTACCAACTGAAGTAATGTTGCAATTAATGAATTAATTAATTAATCATGTTCTATGTTTTGTAATCAGTCGTTTGATATTTTTCCAAGCTTTGTTCATATATGACCATATTGTTCCAGCATTTATCGAAAATTTGAATAAAGATAAATAATCTAATCAGCTCAGAAATGGTCACTTAACGAATTTATTAGTCCAGTAAGCTTCATTCAAATTATTTCCTTTCTTCACTTGCAATTATATCAAAAGATATTTGGTTAAGTTTAGGCTAGGTTTTGCATCCTCATTATGTTCCTAACAAGGGTTAATCAATTGTAATGGCCATTTTTATTTTCACGGTTGAGTGAGGTGAAAGTATAATTGAGTAGGTTGATCTTTTATTTCATTAAGTATCGTGCTGGTTCTATCCATCTCCATGGATACAGCAATAGTTATTGATACGTTAGCCTAAATACAAACTAGGCCAATACAATATGAACCATAATGGAACAGCATCAAATATTTCTGGACTCATTATACGACCAACAAATCAAGAAAAGTAAGTTCATATATAGCTTTGCTAATGTATTATTTTGTAGTATGGGTGTATTTCAAGATTAAATTTAATTTTTTAAATTATCCCTCTTGAAAAATCTCTTTTTTACGAAACAACATTGAGCAACCAATCTCATAAAAAGCCAATTTCATTTCGGAAACAAAGTTAAAAAGTTTCTTAGTTTTAGAATCTTTCACTTAACCTTCATAAGTATTTTATAATGTAACGATTGTGTTGCCCAGTCAATATTAAGCAAGTTTATAATTTGTCATACGTAAAACTCGATATTGTCGACTTTCAGGAGCATTAAATTTAAATAAGTAGCAACCGAAAAAGAAATTGAAATAAGAAATCCTGAAATTGTGAGCAAGAAAGCTGTCCCATTTTTTCCTTCTGCAATTATTCTGCTATCAAACTCCAACCTATCATTAATTTCAAGTTTTCATTTTGCAGATTTCGTGCCACAGTTGGACAGCGAATATTAGAAGAAGTATTAGCTGAAAATTTAGGAGGGAATACTTTCGATTCTAGCAATGCTGAACAGCTGAGCACTTCATTATCTGCAATAATTCGAAATCGTTTGAAAGGTATGAAAGAAAATTTTTTCAAATGTTAATTAAAAAGAAATAATTTACTTTTGTAGGAGGAGTTATTGCTAAAAGGAATATTCATCAAAAATAAAAATCTCTAATATATTTGAATTCCTGATTAATCCTTTGACATCTGAATTTCGATTGATAAAATAGTTTCACTCTTAAAGTGTAACTAGAAAATTAAATGAACTACAATAACGTACAATTCTGTCAACTGCACAATTTTGTCGAAGCTTATATTTTAAATTAGCAACAAGATTTCCAGGACTTAATTTGCCAAAATACAAATACATAATTCAAGTAATTTTGGGAGAAGAACGTGGTCAAAGAGTTAGGTGAGAGATGTTGTAATGTTTATTCCTATAAAGCAAAAAATTTATTTTCCCTATAAAAGCCCAGCTGTTATGTAAGGTAAACAACTGCTATTTATGCAAAATATTTTTCCACTTATGGTATGATAAAAGGCTTTTCCTGCTCTTGTATAGTTAATTAAAACTGAATAATTAAATAGCGACTCCACAGTCATCCATAAAAATTCATCAGAATTATTTAGAGCACATGCAGCATGCATGTGGGATGGCGACACCGATTCCAAGGCGCACTATGTTTATTCAAACGTTAGTTCGCTTTGCACGAATTATTTGAGAATCGTTTTTCAGCTTTTTTTTATTTCATGTCAGCAAAGTGATTCCAATACAATGCAATTGTAAATTCATAAGTATTTTAGGATCATCTGTTTTGCGAAGCAACGATATTCGCTGTATTCCACTACTAATTTGAAACTGATAAACACAGATAGATAAGTATAAATAATTTTAGAATGATAATACAAACAGAAAAAACCAAAAGTAAATTTCCCTTCATCTCTAATCGTCATGTAATGAATTGCTGTGAAGAAGATTCCCGAAGTTATGCAAAAACGATTTATGCAACCAAATCATATAAATGGAAAATTAAACAGAATAACCATATCATATTCAATCAGACTTCTGTTTTACGCACATGTCGCCCACGGCGCGATGCTACTGGTTTCAATGAACGAAGTAGTTGCGAAGCACGTTTCTGAGCCAACTAACATAGAAATAAATTAAATGAAAGCAAAATATTATCGCAAATATAAATTCCATTTTTTTGCTTATCTACCTACTCAACCGCTAATGTCGATTCAATTGAGGCAACTGAATGCTTTCAGTTGAATTTCGCGCTATCTCAGCGGTAAAAAAGTATTTCCTAAAACCATGCTGCTACCGGATGCAACCAACCTATAGCAAAATAAAACGTGGATTAACATCCTTTAGCTATGACATTCATTATCAAGTACAGTAGTGATAATCACTTATCATAGATTATGTTTCCTAAAAAAATGAGACAATGCAAAAGCATACCCCTTTATGCGCAAATCGATAAGTACGAGCAATATTTTTCACACTCTTTAAGGATTTACGACTGTTTTTCTTCAGCGTAACCGATACGCTCGACTTACTAGGAAAAGAGGCCTTTTCTGCAAAATTTATTTTTAAATTACAAAAAAAAAAAACTTTAAGAACGAACATATAACATTTTAAACCTTAAGATATGAGTAGCAAACAGAGAAATAATATCGTCCCTACGAGCAAAAGCAATTTTAACAGTTTAACAGTTCTCTAAAAATGTACAACTTGCAGTTGGAAGTCGTTAAAACATAAGCCTGAATTAAAGACGAAAGATGTACTGTTCAGCTATGTAGTTGCCAAAAATGATAAAAAAATTTAAAGGAAGTTATCGTATCTACTTTCACATTTCTACCCCTTCCTTTGCAACTTTGTTCGTCCTGACTTCATAGTACTTGCAAAATGGATTGCCAGAAATTTTCTATTGCGGTTCATAATTCTTTTTTTCGTTCTCAAAAATTATTGTGTCGGTAAAAAGAAAACATTTCTTTATTATGCAAGTTCAATCAAATGAATGCTTTTATACAGTTCTACTTATTCACTGATTACTGTCCTACTTGCAGATCTGGAAAAAAAGATAATTGTCTTTAAGTGTCATTTTCCGCTACGTGCAAACTGTTACTAAATCACTAAATTAAGGAAACAAAAAAATTTTTCGCCTTTACATCTGTTTATCAGCTGAATTACGAAAGTAAATATGTAAAAATTGAATAACTTACTTCGTTTCTTCATTGTCACTACAATGCCTTCATCTTCAGATGCTGCATGGATGTCTAAACCCTTCTTATGAATTAATCCATTGAAACGGATACTATTAACACCCTTCACATTAAAACGTTCTCTACTAAAATGTTTCGGAATTCCACGTTGTCGACGTAAAAATGACGACGTCTTTCGGATAACTTGCCATTGAATATCTGCTGACACCATCTTTGCTACCTAAAATTTTGCAAATTTCAACCTTAGCCTATGTAGAACTTTAACAGTAATAAATCTAACGTTGATTATCACGCAACATCGCCCACACCCAGCAACGTAAAAATAAGCACCCCAACCATCTCCTTCCCCCCACTCGTCCAGTTATTAGGGATGAGCAAAAGAGATTACATATAACGTACTGCAGATGGACCATTAAATGTTGTAGAACGAAATGCAAATCGGTTAATTCACATGAAAATTGTGCGTTAATTTTTAAAAATATTCTCTATTTTGATTCCGCCGATGATTGAGTTGGCATGGTTGGTTCTAGTAATGGTGGTGCGTAAATTCCATCTTGAATGGAAATCATTCTAATAAGTTTATGTAACAAGTAACGATACATTTCAGGAATAATACAACTATAAACATGCCTACTCCAAATACTGAAAGACGACGTGTACCACCAGATAGGCCGACGAGTAGTAGTTGGGTTCGAGATAACTTTATCGTTGGTAGTGTACTTGGTTCAGGTATAAATTAATTGTGCTCTACTGCTCATTTGATTATGGAAATTAGAATTTTATATAATGGATTTGTTATTCGGCTTTTAAATGCAAGAATGAATGTGTTATTTGATCCATTACTTAAATAATAATTTGTAAATCAAAAGTTTATGAACTTTAAGGTTATTAATATTTTTTGCTCCTATTCTTTCAGTTATACATTATCATAAGTGAGGAAACAGTTATCTTAACTTTTTTTTTTTCCAGTAAAACCTTAGTATATATTGAATGAAATTGGAAATCATTGAGTTGCATGTCTGTTTTACAAACTGATACTTTATGTGATAGATGTTTACTTATCTCAGTATAATCCGGAATGTGGTATTTATACCCAGTTATCGAACAGTAAGGAGTGATTAATTGATAACGATTAAATTACTGTTAACAAGTCATAAACTCTCGCATTATACATGATAATAGTGGAAAAATATTAGTTATGCATTATGGAACGATAAAATGCTTATAAAATATTTACATGGCAGATTATCAGCAGTTGTTTTCTTTATTTTAGGTACATTTGGTAATGTATATGAAATAAAATGTCGTCGCGAGCCTGGTACGTCATATGCAATGAAAGAATTGGCGCGAAACAATTTGCCAAAGTTTATTGCTATGGAGTTACGTATTTTGCAACGTTTTGGTGGTGTTCACAACATTATGAGGGTTCATGCGGCTCACCGAGAACGTGATCGAGTGTTTATTGTTATGGATTATTTCGAGCATACTCCGACTAAGGTATCTATGGCTTATAGTTGCACTTAAAAACAGTGGCAGACGCATTGAAATGTAAAACTGCTAATTTAAAATATATTTCAAATTTTAATATAGTTATTATTTTCATCCGTAGCACATATAATAATTCAATTTTATATGCGTCTGTCTATGTGTACATGTGGATATGTAGCTACTGTTCAGATCTTTTTTTCTTTTTTTTTGCAGGAAATCATGGCTTCTGTCACAGTACCAGAAATTCTGGATTATATGAAGAATTTACTGGATGCATTGAGATATTTGCATGGAAAAGGAATTATTCATCGGGATGTTAAGCCGTCCAATTTTCTTTACAATCGTTCGAAACATAAGTAAATTTTGGGTTTTCAAAATGCATGAAAATCTGAGAGATTAAAACTTTGTTTAATATTCACCTGTTTGTTTAAGGTATTGTTTGATAGATTTTGGTCTTTGTGAAGAAACATCCGACGGTCAATCACAATGGAAACAAACGAGGAGTCACCATGGCGTAAGTATAAAGTTTTGATTTGAGCTTTACATTTCCCGGTATCTAAAAATTTTTCAAAATTTGACTTTACATTTAAAACTTACAGTTAGAACTAACTTAATTACAGTTAAAATTAACTTAACTTGTTTAATTTATTTAATGCTTTAATGTAGTCCTCTTTAAAAAAATCAAGTTATACCAGTGTGCACGGCATGAATTACGGATTGTTATTTTTAATGTACTTTTTTTTTGTTATGTTTCTTTTAGGCGGGAGAACGAAATGCCTTAACAAGTATTAAAGTATCGGACCAAAACCTTAAGATTTGTGAGAAGAATGAAGCAAGAAAAGGACTTAAACGAAAAACATGTGAATGTCACGGTTTGCCACGTGTATGTGACATATGCACCAAACGACCTCGACTTCATGTTAATAAAGTTGGTGCTAACACTGTTCTTGTAATGCAAACGTTGGGTATCAGTGGTTGATTTGAACATTTCAGGGAGCATTGAATTGTTGTACTGTCATGATATAACCGTATTTTAATTGATATTTTTTGACGATCAATTAATTTTGTATGTATAATGATGCTATAAGACACAAAAAGTGCTTTCAGGCAGGCACACCGGGATTTCGAGCTCCGGAAGTGCTGCTTAAGTACCGACACCAAACTTCTGTGGTTGACATTTGGTCGGCTGGTATTACGTTCTTATCCCTGCTTTGCCGTAAGCATCCGGTAATGCGACCGAATGATGACTATGAAGCTATCGGGCAAATGGCTATTATTTTTGGTTCTGAGTCAATTGAACAACTTGCGCGAAAGAACAATTCAATCTTGTTAGCTAGCTGGGATTTTCCTGGTCTTGATATGGTCAAATTTGTGTATGCTATACGGAATGGTTCATATTTTACGATATAATTTATATAAGTTTTGACGTTGAATCGCGTCCACTGATATGCCAGATGCTTTTGCTTATTTTATTTGATAAAACGTTTTACCAGTATCACGTATTTATATACCATGTTATGATGGCCAGGTCAAAAACGGATAATCAGTCATGAATAAAAAAATCTGGAAAAAAACGGAAGTCTTAATCATTTATTATATTTTCCAGAAGAAATACCGCAGCAGGGTAAATTTTGTGAAATCTGTAGGAACCTATTTTTCGGCAATTATGGTGCAAAATGCATGTGTCGTACGTCCGAAGAACATTCGCTAAGGCAGCTTGCTCCTGGTAATTTTCATTTTGAATCATACGTCATAAGATGTACAGTAGGTCTTGGTTCCATCATTTCCAAATCGGTACATGGTGGTTGTTCAGTTACGCGTGTTGAATTTATTTAAAGTAGCAAGCAGCGGTAGTTATCTGTAGCATCTAATTTCACTTTTCGATATCAGTTTGGCGTAGGTAAACTTCTCATCTTTAGTCTTCGTTTATTGAGCTTGAGACCTTTTTTTTTGGTGAGATGAAAGTACTGTTTGGTGTGAATTTTTATTATTTTAAAGTAACAAGGACAAAACACAAGTTATGAACTAAACAAATTTCAGATGAACGTCAGGTATTTGAAATATTGAAAAGATGTCTTATCGTTGATCCAGAAATGCGATACACTGCTGAAATGCTTTCAGCATCCTTTTCTTGATGATAAAAATTCTTGTCATTTTAATATAAATTTTTGAATTTTATGCTTATCCCTTTGAAGTACTGGATTATTGAGGGAGTTAAATGCGATGTTATCGATTAGACTGTAGTTATTTCATCATTCCGCATAAATTGCAATTAGGGTATAGTCTAGCAGCTAGTATTTATTTTCAAATGAATGATATTTTCAGGAGTGGGAAGTGAGATTAGCCAATCTTTTTTGAGATCACTTAGACATTTGTCTTTTGTTGTTTTTTTTCCAGAATCAGTTCAGTCTAACGCTTTGTTAATTTAAAATAGAATACTATTAAGTTATTCTACTGCTTTGATTTACTGGATTATTTTGTAATATCAAATTATCGTATCTAAATTTGCTATGATCTGATTGTTAATCACTTCTGTGCCATTATCCAATCTGACATTTGAAGAAGCATTGAAAATTGATTCAGGTTAATTGACTGCTAGACTTCTTATCGCTACTGGAACGTTAATTTTAAAATATTAATCCTTGGAAAGGCTCAATTTTTCCTTCCTATCTTTCTAACTTATCCTAGTCTCTCAAACTCATATAAAATGATTGTGATTACTTGGTCGAGCCATTCGCTGTTTACAATTGCACATTATATTTTCTTCTGGAAGATTAAAGAATAATTTTAACCATTGTCCGATTCGTTTTGTTTGAACGTGATTCATGGAATTTCGCTACAATTGTTTATGGAGATATGAATTATAGGCAAATTTCATTTATGCATTATTTTTATAAATGTTTTGTTTTGTTGCTAACATGAAAAAATTGCTTTTTTTTTGATTATCACGTCAATGAAACTCCATTTGTTGAAACAGTTGATAACACTAATGATGATTTGTTACCATTCATTAATTTTGACGACTTCATCTGAACTGACCTCTGGTGACCTGTTTGTTCAGTAATTAGATCTTTAAAGCGTTTTGCTAAATTTTCCATTTGCTGCATTTTTAGCCGTTGCTGTTCACTTTTCAGGTACCACAAGCGGCCGTCTAATGAGACAGTTTCGGCGCCCACACTGAAAATATGCACAGAATATTTATGTTTTTCAGGATCAGCATCTTCCTGAACTCTTATGAACCTTCTTTGAATTAGAAACTATCAAGTTATTCTATTCACTTGTTGGATTATCCTAATTCAAAAACTCAGCTTGTTCAAAGCTTTTGAAGGTTCATAAGAGTTCAGGAAGAAGTTTTCTATTAAATGTACAAGCTAAATATCTAATTTAAGCTTAGTTATAGTGATTACTAAAAATGCTGTTAGATAAATTTGAAATAATTTACTCTTACATTTTAGCTATAGCTCCTTGAACTCGTTGTGCAAAATCATGATTACTTTCACCAGGTTCTTTTTGATGTGGTTCCAAATAAGTAACATCATAAACTATTGCCCATGAGGTAAATATGCGTAGTAAATTTTGTGAAAATTTAGGTTCTGACCAAAATGAGTCTCCATATCGCGGATTCTGCCTGAAAAATGCTTGAATGAAATTTCGGAAGAAATCCATCTTCTTGTAAAGCCAGTGGATTTCAAATATTTAAAGAATGTCGGAATTCGTCTTCATATTATTACCTTAGTGCTATTGGATGAATAACAATACTGTCATTGAAAAGAGCTTTTCGGAACTGTAAAACACGTGTGTTATTTGTGCAGTAGCCTTCCGGAAATAATAGCACTGGACCCCTAGCCTAAAATCTATGTGAATTAATGTACGTGAAATAAGAGCATTGAACCATTAGACTAAAATCTACATGAAATGATAAGCACCGAGCTATTAGCCTAAAATTTAGTTGAGAAATAATAATACAAATTTTTGAACGATAAATTGAGAATTTCTGCAGTGAACGTTAAAATAATATTCCAAACTTGGATAAATGATCTACAGGAGGGAATGTGGAAGGAAAAATTTAATTTCAGACCTTCGCTGCCCGAATTACATCATCCATGAAACGTTTACGATCTGTGGTATTTTGTCGATCGAGCCACAATGTTGGAATAAATTTTCCAGCAATAGTTCCAATGAAACAAATAATACCAGTTTGACGTTGACCGGTTACCGTAAAGCCATAACCATCACTGGGATCAATATCAGCATAAATTATCTGTATATCATTTGGTGATAAATGATTTGCCACTGCAATACCTGAAAAATTCAGTTGTAAAGTAGTATAGGAGTTAATGGCATTTACGTATCAAAATATGTAGTGCTGTGATTATACCGCAGTGAGTTATAGCATTCACGTATCAAAATGTATCTAATACTATGGTTATACTGAATCGTGTAATGCGCTGTGGCTTTTACATATCAAAATCGTTGTAGTATTTCTTACTGTTAACTGCAAATGATCTGTCTTTCGATAATATGATATAGGTTTAATTCAAAAAGGATATAACTACTATTATTATATTACAGTAATACTACGACAAGTAAGCGTGCATTATTGTGATATTCGTTGTATCAGTGATATTAAGAAATGAATAATTTTTAAGCCTCAAAAAAATTAAATGATCACCTAAAATAAACTCATATTTTCGATGGAGCGCAAGCGGTGATTTTTGGTAGCATTACTAATTCCGGTAAAGATTATTGAAATTGCAAAAAAGAGATTTGCAAGATGTTCACAATTCAAGAAATAGCTTATGGGTAATACAAACAATCCCTTATTTCTTGACATCCACACTACCATAGGCATTCAAGACGAAAAGAAGGTCTGTTTTTATAGATTTTATTAATTAAATAAAAATCTATTAAAATACTATGCAAAAAAAGAAAAACAACAATACATGCCTCTTTTTTTAGGCTTATATTGGCGATTATGATACTTGGCTACAAGGCCAATTCCAGCACAAAATATTCGACAATTCGTTACAATAATACGTGTTTTTTGTTCATCAGTCATGTTCATAAAATGGCCAGCAACAATCATGCTTGCTGAGTAGAGGATCGCAACAAGCATGAAAGATAATCGTACCGGTAACAGAATACCATAGCGAAATACCAGTGCAACAAAATAACCAAAAATGTGCGATCGTGAAATGCGTAATTTTGCATCCGGAAATGGTAATCGGCCAGGACGTTCCAGTAATGTACTGTAGAATGGTCGAGTTGCATCGAACGCGACACTTAGTTGATCCTGTGTTAATTAACTGATAAAAAAATTCAATACTTGGAAAAAATGTAACAATTAGAAATTTAATCCAAAATAATTGTTAACCATTAATCCGAATAGAAAACATTTCCGGCATATTATATTCAAATATAAGAGTTGGCATTTTATAGTACTCACATTTCTTCAATATTGGTTAAATTTTGATTTTAAAGATTTAATAATAAATTAACATAATCATTAACTATATACTGTAAAATATTACTCACACATTAATTAATGCTATTTCAAAATTTACCTACATCGATTGAAAAAAATGTCTTAAAAACGTGAATTTATATTCATTTTAATTAAATAATATTACTGCTTTTTAAATATTACATTTCCATAAATATTTGTTGTGGAATTTGAATTTATTTACCCATTAATATTGTTAATTTTCAGATATTTCAATAAAAAATTTAATTTTATCTGTTGGTTGTTTTTTTTTCTTTTTTTGCTCCATTTTTTCTTTATTTCAGAAATAAATTCAATGTAAGGCGAAAACGTTCCAAATGAAACGAGAAAGTTTAATGAGAAGCGCAAATGAACCTGAATAATTGCTTCGAAGCCAGCTTTGAAGGCATCGGAGCAAACGTCAAATACATTTAGCATTGGCATTTCACTAGAATATAAAAAAAATTTATTTATAAAGCAAAAAAGAAATTAAACTTTATTTAATAAAAAAGTTAAAGTTGATAATAATTTGTTTCTAAAAAAAATCCATTAAAGTTTGCTGGATTAAAATTGATAATGAAATGCCTCTAAAACAAAATCCTTTAAAAAAAAAAAAAAACTATTCATGTAAATTGATGAATTAAAAATTTTGTTGATTTAATTTTAATTTTCTTTAAAACTAATTCAATGTTTTCTTAGAAATAAATTCAGATTTTAAATTACTGTATTTTTTTAAATTACCTGAACTGAAATGAAGGAAGTGAATCATCATGATGTTTTCGAAGCAATGACATGTCACATCGTTTGATGATTCCTGGCCATAATGTACCAGCTTGTGGATAACATTTCGGATAAAAGCTCTGCACAAATTTTATTAGCTTGACGTATAAATGCGGTAATGGTCCCCAGCTATAGCCACAAAATATTAGGCATACTGTTGTTAGCACTAAGCCCGATAAGCATGTAAAATAGGCAGATATTAATACAATCAGCATGCCTTCCTTGCAAAACTTTTTGCAACAAATTGTTACAACAAACACTGAAAATTAAAATATTATTACATGCAATACTTTTTCCAAATAAAAACTGTCAAAATAATTCATTCTGGTAATTGTATACGGCAAGGTCATAGCGTCTGATAAGCTTAAATGTCTTTGTCAGGCAAAATTTCTCCTATTTACCTATTCCCATCTATTACTCTGTCAGGCTTCTTCTGATCAATACTGCATCCGTAGAACTCTCTCGTATCATCGTTGCATCCGGCATTTAACATGTCGCTTACTTAGATCAATGACATATCCCATTTCATATTTATCTTTTCATTGAGCCTAACTAATATTCCATATACTCTATAATGCTACATTAATGCTTCTAATTAATGTTTTAAAATACCAATAATCTATCTTCTTTTTCTTGTTCAATAATGCTATGTAATCATAAGATTGAAAGAGAATCATAAGCACACAATTTTGAAATTTGGCAATTTTATCAAAAAATTTGAAATACTTAAAAAAAGGAAAAACTCCTTTTGATTATTAACAGCTAATATAATTAATATTTCTATTTTTCTAAATAACTTATTAATTAATAATGATTTTTATTTTTTTCTAAAATAACTTATGCTTAATCAATTTGTAACAATATTCAAACAAGATAAGCTTTATAGCAAACAAAACAAGCTTTTTGACGAACATTTTTTTTATCAAAATAAGCGAGAAGTTTGAAAAAGAAAAGAAAAATGCAAATAGCGAAAGAGAGAGAGTGAAAATGTGGAAAGATAAGCATAGAACTTAGATTTGTCGAAACCTTATCAACAACGGATGATTTTAATGTTAGAAAAAAAGTAAACATTTTTTTTTTTTTTTTTTAATCTTTTATTCTAATTGTTTTTACATATTTAAAAAATAACGATTAAAATTTTTTAAATATTTTTTTTTAAATAAAGAAAAAAAAGCGAAAAAAGTAAAAAATCAAATCAAAAAAATCATAAATCGAATTTCCCGCGTATTAATTATGCAATATAATTATTGATATATTTATGTGTTATGTTACATCATACTTATGAGAAAAAAAAAGGGTTAACCTATAATATATATATATACACATGGGGTCAACAACCTATCACGTATAGATAAATACATATACGCATGCATACACACACATACAAACCTACATATACACAAACACACACTACAACTACTACTGCTGCTCCTACTGCTATTGCAATTGCAACTACTACTGCTACTGCTACTGCTACTATCGTAGCTGTTGCTAGATGTCATTTGTTGTCATTTCAAATTGTTTAATGCATTTCATTTTTATGAATTTTAGACAAAACTTTTAAATATGAATTTTTCAAAATGAATGATTATTGACACTTGAATTGCTGAATTATGTATCCGATAACTTTGATTATAGATCATGTAAGTTCATTAATTAGTTCAAATCAGGCTGACACATAACTAACGCAGATTATTCCTGTCATCAAATTTGTTATTATACATTGAATTATTTAGATGATCCAATTCAGATCATACTAACATATATTTGACGTAGATCATAGCTAGTATCATCAAGTTTGCAACAAGTATTATTACACATTTCAGAGATGATGATCCACATTCAATTCATATTTCAGATCATTTGATATAAATCATATTATGATAAGGAAGAATATAAGTAAATATTGCTGAAAGAGGATTAGGAAAATTGTAATAGCTTTCACGTAAAACTGAGTAAAATGATTAATTAGCAAATGTATGGAATTTCAAATGAAACAATTACACATACACACATTATGACATCCATTTCATTTGATTTATGTTCAGGTGAAAAATGAAGAAAGAAAATACTTGCAAATGGAAAAGAAACAAAATAAATCAAATTGTTTGCTTACGCAAAAAGTTAATTACTTGGGGAAGAAATTTTACAATTAAATAAAAATATCTTTAAATTGAAATAAAAAAATTTTTTATTTATCTGTTATACCATTTCGAATATGACGGCAAAAAAAGCTAATAAAATTTTTCGCAATTAAATGAAAATGTTTTGAATCAAAATATGTAAAAAAATATTTCGGGAAAACTGATTAATTAATTTGTTTTCAGTATTACATATCAGTTACCGCATGAAAATGTTTTTAAAAAAGTGCCAAAAAAACCTATTGCAACTATTCAGATGAATTTAAGCATGAAAAATATTAATGGGTAAAGCGCTGTTTAATAAAAATTTGATTATATATTCTTGTTTCGGAAAAAATTTTCAAACTTTTCAAAATGACCATTCTATCACTCTCATCATATTTAACAACAGCTATGATTTTCCTTTTTTTGAATCCTTTAACTCTATTCCGCTTATTTTTCATTTGTTTTTCTATCAGTTATTGAAATTTATTTCTTAATATTAATTGCAATCAATCGTTATTACTTTTTGTCAGTCATTAAAATTTGCGATTTTATCAAGAAAAAGATTACTACGAAATCAGAAACCAATGAAGAATCGAGAAATAAATTATCAAACTGAAAAAGATGAGACTTGTCACATTTTTGCTATTAATAATACTTTTAGTATTGCTAATAATAATATTAATAATACTTTCAGTATTGCTAATAATAATATTAATATTAATACCACCATAATAGTGCTGTCAATTGGGTAGAAAATTAATGAATTAATTAGCAATTTTAATTTTGTAAATTTATTTAAAAGTTTTTTTTCTCTGCCCCACCATCTGACGCTGTCATTCAAACATTCAGCTGCAAAAAAATTCTCAATCAAATAAAATGGAGAACACGCGGAATTTACCAAAAAAAGAAAAAAAAATAAATGAATTAGATAAAAAAAAAGATTTTGAAAAGACCAAATGAAATTTCTATTTTTTTTGCGGAATGCGTCAACCATCTATCATAGAAGACAAACGATTAATTGATGATCATTGTACCATCTTTTTCCAGAAAAAAGTTGATTTATTCAAATTGAAATACAAAATGAGAAAAAGCCAATTTATTATCACGATCAATTCTAATTTTTTTTTGCAACCAAGCTGAATAGAAATTGACGAAATAGTAATAAATAATTTATGAATTCTGATCTTGACTTATTAAATCATTTACACTCAATTGAATTAATATATTTAAAAAACAGAAGTTGAACAAATGATGATGAATATTAAATTGATCAGTTTTGACTGGAATATATTTAGCTCAATTTCTTTAAATTAAATTAAGATTTATGCAAAAATAAAGATCAATCAAATAGTGACAAATTAGGAATAAATGGATTTCTGATTGAGAATTGTTCAATTTATTAAATTATTTCCATCTAATTTCATTTAGTTCCTTTTAATCGAATTAATATATATGGAAAATAAAAATTAATCAAATAATGATAAACAATGAGTCGTCAGTTCTGTTTGGAAAATGTTTAATCTAAGTCCTTCCAATTCCTTTAAATTGAATTAAGATTTATGCAAGAATGAATTTCTGATTGAGAAATGTTTAATTTATTTTTTATTTATTAGATCATTTTTATCATTTTGTTTTGATTCCTTTAAACCAGTTGAATACACATGTATATTTATATCCATTTTATATTTTCCCAAAATTTTACAACAATCTGGACCAAATTTCGCCAAATTAAAAAGTTTTATTAACAATTACACTTCACATATTTATGTATAACTATGCAAAAGAAACATACAAATGAATGAATAAATGAAATGTTATACAAATATCGAAATAGCACAAATACATATAAACTAACAAAAGAGTTCGGTTATTTGAATATTTTCAAATTCAATTATCAATTAATAAAATGCATTTAACTGCACAAACCTATTAATTGGAAGCACTCAAATTTTTGAAAAATAAAGCATGAAAAGAGAGTTTGTTTCGCTTTTTCGCTCCTTAAAACTCCTAAATTTAAAGCCCTATTTTGGTGGTCTTTTTAGAAAATGAAGGTTTTTTTTTTTAGTTTCATTTAAACCTTCGAAAATGATGATGAAATTTTAGGAGAAAAATGAGTGATAAAATATTATTCTAGGCTTATTGTTTATTTATTTTATACACTTGTTTCTGGACACAAATCGATAAACGAGTAAAAAAGTTCTATAAAAAACTTTTTTATATAAAATTTCTAATATTTAACAAAATTTTTTGCCTTGAAAAGCTGCAAAAGTTTTCTCCTACAATGTCAACATCTTGTTTTCCGCGAGTACCCGAGCTACGATACTGAACTGATGTTAAAGAAAAGTTGATAAATTATGCAATTTATCTAATCAAACGAGTATAAAATAACTTTTGGTATAATTTGCTTCTGTCCTTAGCTATTTTACTTGAAACTGTAGCAGCTCTTAATTGTAATTAGCTAATTTGTCCCAGAAATTGAAAATGAAGAAGTTTAAATGTTATTGTCAAATAAAAGTATTTAGTAATAAATTTTGCAAAGAAAGCACAGAGATAATTTGTTATGAATAAGATAAGCCAATGAAAATAAGCGATTGAAGTAGTAAAATTCAAAACTTAGTTTTGCTGTTTTAACGAGTCCTTCGCAAAATATTGTCACTAGAACGGTGATGAAGATCAATCAATTAATGAAGTATGTACATGAAATACGATAACAATTTACAACGAAGCTATGTGTTAATAGTGAGATAGATTGAAACGTTTACTTGTAGTTTATTTTATAGTAAAATTCCATTTTCATAAAAATTTAATTAATGTGAATATCTCACTTAAAAGATGATTTTTGTATTTTTTCATTACAGAAGTAAAAAATAATTATAAGTACAAAAAAAAATTAATACGATTTTTCTGTTAACTAACTAATATGGAGAACTGAAAAGAAAGCCGTAAAGCTGGTGGAAATTATTTCAATTTATTTCAATACTAAGTTAATTAAGCCTAAATCAATTGGATATAGGCCTTCTGTTGCATGTCGCACGATATACTTTCACAGGAACTACAACTATCATATTAGTTAACCAAATGTTTTCTTAAATAAAAAGCAAAAAAAAACTAGCTTACTGATACAATTTATCTTTAGTCTTCAAGTAGGAATAATAAGTTGGTGATAAGATATCATTTGCTAGCATAAGTAAATAAAGCATCAAAAATTGGGCAATTAAAAAATGTACTTCTGGCCTTCTGATACTAATGTTTGTTAACTGGTAAGACAACATTTCGGCAATGATAAAGTTTTCACAAAAAAAACAATAATTCAATTAAATTTAACTATTTCAATTCCTACTAATAATTCCAAAAATCTTTGAAACAAATTATAAGTTATTGCTTAAAAAACACACTCATCGAAGGAAGTCCTACTAAAATAAATTTTTGAAAATTTTTTTTGAAACTTTCAACATTTGTACATATTTAAATCGAAAAAACAACGAAAAATGTGGGAAATTATCAAATATGATGAAGTTGATAATTTGAAATGACAAGTGATACGGATCAAATTTACAGAATACTGGATAGTAAGATAGGAACAGGACAGAACAATCAATACTGTATTAATAAGTGAAAATAAAATCAGACGGAGAAAAGAGAGCAAATATGATATGATATAGTAGTTACTACCAATCAGTGGCAGCAACATCACCAATGTATACACTTAAAGATGAAGCGACCAAATCCTGAAATGATTAGAACAAACAATTATTACTTTTCTTCTGGTAAGAAAAAGAAATAAGCACAGAATCATAAAATTTTCAAAAAAAGATTTTGAAAAAATACGAAATAATAATCTTCAAAGTGGAAAATTTTTTACAAGCATAAAAAAATAAAAATACTTATTTAATACTGCAAGTCTAATTTGCGTTCGAAATTTTTTGTTGATCTAGTAAAGCTTGATTTCGATTTATTTTTAATATTTAATGACATATTTTCATCCATTTAATCAGAAATACTTTGTGATTATTTCAATTAATTTTGTGTAAATAAAAATTAGATCTAAAACTAGCGTTTCAGCTTATTCTCAATGTAAATTAATTATCTGTGCCATAGCAAATTATTAAGATTTCGAAATTTAAATCATCATTTTCAAGTAATTTAATGCAAAAAAAATTAAAAAAAAATTAACTGAGTCAACTGCATGAAAAAAAAATTAATGAAGAAAAAGAAAATGCGAAGCTAATGATAAAGTAATTATTGGATATAACAGTTCCGAATATTAGGAATTAATGGCTAAAAATGTTATTTGGACGACAATTTCATATTATTTTCCAGTATTCGTGTATTTGTGTTATTATTTTGATTCCGTGAATTTTCATGATGTTAGCGAATTTGTTTTTTTGTTTAACTAAATTGTAATGCCAAAAACTATTATTTTTTAAACATTGTTGATATTATGTTAACAATATTTGCTGAAAAAAATAAATGTTTTTCATGCTGTAACAATTTGTTTTTTATTTAAAAACAGAAAAAAGGGTCATATAAAATAAATGAAAATTTATTTAAAAATATTTAAAACAAATTTCATAACGGTTTCTTCCAATTCTATGCTAGAGAAAATCAGTTAATGAATAGTAACATTTAGTGCATTTTTTGTCCTTATTAATATTCAGCTTAACTTAATTTTTGCTTTTAATCAATTAACATGGTTAAAAAATCTATATCAATATGTTATCACAAATGATATTTTATGGTACTAAGAATGAACTAAGGAATGATACTTAATGATAGCAACAGTTAACTGATAAAATAAAATATCATTCATCAGCTCGCTTTAATATTATAAAATATCATTTATCAGTACAGCAAGAACGGTGTTCGAAACTACAATGACATCTCCTAGAATTTTGTGAAGAACAACATCTCACCATCACGAACATAATCTTTTGGTAGAAACAAAGCTTGAAGACAATCTGATGCATCCTTGTTCCAAAAATCGGCATCTCATCAACTACATCTTAATGAGCCAAAGAGACATTCGTGATGTTCGTCAATGCCAGTGGTGAAAGTCAAAAGATCAACGTTTTGTAAGTTGCAAAATTAATTTCCGCAAGCTCAACCTAAGAGATCGGCCTTTCACGGAAGAGTATTGAAGTTAACAAACTCGCATAACTACAAAGAAAGATGGTTTCCAAGGGGATCTTCAAAACAATGATCATACCATTGAACCCTCCCTCGAAGCATTCTGGCAACATATTAAAAATAGTATCTTGCAATCATTTCTGAAGAATTCCTTGGATTTCTCACAAAGAAAAACAGAGACTTGTTTGACGAAAACAATCAGGAAATCCAGGATCTGCGAGCAAAGAAAAGAACTGCTCATCAAACACACCTTACCCAGTCAACTCGCTATTAGCAAGGCAGCTTTTCGTCTTGCATGCAACAAACTTTAACAGAAATGTGACCTACAGAATAAATGGTAGCTTAATCCAGCAAAAAAGACTAAATTATGCGCTGATTTAGGTAAGTACAGAGAATTCTATGAAAACAGTGTTTCGACCAGCACGTCAACCTCAGAGCTCTCTACTTAGCGATTATGATCATTTTCCTCAAAAAGACAAATGAATCGCTGGATTTTTTCATCTTGAATCTTCATCTTGAATCGATTCTGGATTTTTCCAAGATCTCTTCGGCGCCAGTCGTGTAGTCAAGGGCTTAGCAATTCAGCAAATTGCTCAACAAACAATAGAAACAGAGGTGGATACAATCCTACAATAAAGGGGATTCTTAAGATCACAAAGGAGGTGAAAAAGGCATGTGAAAAAAGAGAAAGCACGACACGTTGATGGATTCCATCTCAAGTCTGGAAGCATGGAGGCCAAACATTCAGTGCCAAATTTAAGATGTTGTACATTGTTGGGAGCAATAATCTGAATTACTATCAGGTTTTCGTGATGCAATCATCATCCTTTGCAAGAAGAACGGAGATAAGTCCTACTCTTTTATATGGTCTGAATCGTGGGTCATCTATCACATCTCTTCGAACGGTTCCATTAGCACTACCTCGCTCAGTCCTCACTATCCCTGATCATGTAATAAATGTGACAATGCTTCAACAGGCAGCTGTCACCAGCCGTGTTACTGAAGACGCAATTGCGCTGGACAGAACCCTTTCCAGAAAGAAGAATCACCACCTTCCTAAGATTTTCCCATATAATGAATTAATGAACGATTTGAATTTCCGCATGAGAGATGATTCTAAAGAGATATAATGACTTCCCACAACAGTACACAAACCTCAGCCATACTAAATACCACCAGTAGATCACTTAAGACATCGTAGAAAGACCCGTACATCGCCTATACCGCTCATGCAGACTTTCCGCTGCACTATATGCAAGCGAATTCGCGCATCTCACATTGGCCTTCTAAATCACAAGCCAATCTGCGACAGATGTTGATGAAATCTCGCAAATCTTCGTTCGCAAAGCCAAGCCACAACAACGATACGACGATCAATATCATAAAGTTCATCGTTAATATCATAAAATATCATTTATCACCTAATTTTAATATCAATTACAGCTACTATCATGAAATATCCTCTCAATCAATTGTTACTATCGTAAAGTGTTATTTACAAGTTCGTTGTTACTATCATTAAATACCATTTATTATATCAGTTATCAGCGAATTTATTTTTTTCATTGTGTTCATACAATATTTTAAATGATAGTCTCAAAAATATATTCCATTAAAAAAAAATTTCTTTGAAATATATTATTTAAAAAATTTTCGATATCTCAGCAAATAACTGCCGATTTTGTTTATTTGTTTATTTTTTACTTTTGCAGTTAGGGGAAAGTCGAAAATTTAAAAAGTAAAAAAAAAGTGAAAAAAAAAGAAACGAAAAAAATTAATTAACAAATTTGTTAATGAGTAAATTAATTTACTAACTTGTCGTTGTGAATCATTACGTTTAGCAAAATGTGTTGTTGACATATTACATTGTTGTTGCAGTTGTTCAGTGATACAGCGAATTATAGCATTCCACTTTTCCTTAGTAAATACTTTCTTGTAATCCGGTCCTAAACATATTTCTTGAATTTGTTTACTGTCACGTGCTTTTATAAGCGCTTCACGAAATTTCGCATTATTTGCCACTAAACGACGCCATCGACCTGAAATTTTTTGAATATGGAAAAAATTTCTTATCTCTATTGCTAATCATTGGGAAAAGTATTAGTTTGTAATAAAATAATAATATACTAATTAAAATACTAATTACTGATTGCAAATGAATAGGAAAAAAAATCCCACTGATTCTATTTTTTCTCTTTTTTACCAATGAATTCGTGATATGAATTTAATGATTTAACTTACCTTCTTTAATTGATTTGAAGTTTTTCGATTAAAAATTAAAATTTGAAAATGCGGCTTGAATGAAAAAAAAAAAAAAAAATGCACCAAATTCTTGTTCTGTAAGTTTACGAGTGCCAATGCCGCGTATTTTACCAACACATCGAATTAGTCGTTCAATTACAGGATTCGAATCATGATAATTGGACATGTATGATACTCCTAAAATGTTACAAAAATTAAATGCCCTTTTGAATTCGAATTCTAATCCGCTGAAAAATTTAATTCAAGAAAAATTTCATTTTTCTTTTCTTGAACTAATGCAACAAATTCATAATTGTAATTGCTCTCGCATATTTTTTTTTTGCAAAAATTCGAATTTATTTTTAACAATCCTGTGAAATTTTTTTTAAGATAAATAAGGAATTTTTTTTTTTGAAATTCAAATTTTCGCTTTTTCTTGAAATCAAATTATTCGACGCAGTGCGATGCATTATTTGTTTTATTTTTTTACAATTTTTTGGTAATGATTGTATTTAAAAAAAGACCTTCAAGTGTTGACTGTGACGATTCGTCACCCTCACCGAGTGCCGTCTCTGCGGACTGATAAATTTCCGTGATTGAACGAACGTCGGAAAGTTGATTTTTGCCAGCTGTTGCTACTTCATCTGTTCGCAGTGATGAAGATCTGTTTAAGTCAACCTAAATTGCGATTAATTAGTAAATTAATACTTTTGAACTTATTAAATTATAAATTATCATGTCTTTTTTGCCACTGTAACGAAAAAGAAAAATAACAATAGAAAAAGAATTTTTTCAGATCGAAATTCAAAGTTAATTTTTATTGTTGTACGGCAAAAAATAAACTTGGCTAGTTTGGCTTTTTTTGCAATCTTTCTTAAAGCAATGATTTGTTTAAATTATGTTTGAACTAAAATTTGTCGTTTTTGCATTAGATAAAATGCATATATTTAGTATTTGTTTATTTCTGTATATTTCCAATATTTTACCAAATAAACCATTAATTATTCAAGAATGCGATCAACTATCCATCTGAAAGATTATTCTATTAATTAGTTATTAAGTTGTTAATTGCATCTACTAACATTATTATTCACATGTTTGTTGGATAAATTCGCCAGAATACGACTTCGCCATTCCGAATAACATATCGGTAAATTGTCTGTAACAGCAATTCCGGAATCTCCTGTTGTTGCAGATTGTTGTTGCGAATAGCTTCGCGTTGAAGCATTTTGCAAATGCTGTTCCGAACCAGTTGATGAATTGGATGAAAATGGTGATGAATTCATATTTATCGTACTTTGAACTGTTGTAGAAGATCTAAAATACAATCAAAAACATAAAATTTGAATTTTTAAAATTTCAACTCAAAATTAAGATTAATATTAGGATAGCAAAAAAAATTGGAGCGAGAAATATGGTATTAAAATTCTTAGTTTTACGACGTCCTTTTTTTACCTAACAAATTTTGGGACAATTGTAGATGGGTAATATGAAATAAATTTCGATTTCAATTCGATTATCATTTTTCAATTCGATTTTGCATTTAGAATTTGAATTTCACCGTGAAGGACGAAAAAATATTTTCATTAGGGTAATTTAATTGAAATTATTATTTTTTGACTTGATAAAGAACAAACCGTTCATTTGTTGTTTGTACGCTTGGCAATTTCCTCGATTTCATATTATTTTTTTCATTCCACCAAAGATCACTGATGCCAAATTTACTAATTGTGATATCTGAAACGGCAAACAAATGAATTTATATATAAGGTACTGGAAAATTTTAGCTGCAGTCATTAATAAATTATATTTCATTTATAATTTAAACATTTTTTATTCAACATTTATAATTGAACTAATTATTTCTTGAAGCTTCTAAAAGGTATTTTCCCTACCTCGCATAAAAAAATAAAAATAATCGGAATTTTATAACATGCGATTTTCCAATATCTCTCTTACATCAGAAATCGATGAATCAAAAAGCGATAAATTTCTCAGTGAATTTTTCATTAAATTCTCAACGAAATTATTAAATTTTTTTAAAAAACTAATGCAATAGTGTTCATATCCTATCTCGAAAATTAATAATCAAAAGTTATAAAATCGTTACTTAAATTTTCCTTATAAATTAATTTTTCTTCCTTGACAACACATTTTACAACCCTAATTTTTTTGTCTTCATTAAAGTAAGCGTCAAATTTTCAACTATTCAAAACAATGCATATGTCAAGTAGAAAAAATTTTCAAATTTCTTTGCTTCAAAATTGCATTGATACTAAATTAAATAGCACATGATCAAGTTATCTGATATAAAATTTATCGAAAAAAAACAAAAAAATTCAATTCAAATACAAAATAATTTAATGCTTTCGGTAAAAGAAGATCAAGCCAAAAAAAGGAAAAAACGAAAAGAGGATGAGTGAAGTATTAAATTATTTGAAGAATTAAAATACTTTTTTCTCAAAATTTATTTTCTTAATAAGATGATCGATAAGAAAAAAATCGTTTGGCTATGTTTAAATTTATCCATTTTAAATAATGAGTGAATTTTAGCAAAGATTTATCGGTTGCACATTTGAAATGTAATTAATTATTGCAATTAATTTGTTGAAATTTAAATTTGTTTGCTACATTTTTTTCTAAATAAACATTCATTTATTTAATTTGATTTATTTTATCCTTTTTTCCACTTTTACTTACATAAATCCTAATTTAGTTTGTTCCAGTTCATCAAAAATTTGTTTTGACCGTATAAAGTTGTAATTAGTTACATTACACAGTACATCTTTCAAAAATTTGACGCTATTGAAGATTCAATGACGAATTTATTAAATATCGATTTATTGGTTTTCCAAATGAAATAAAGTGCAGTCTGCATCGCTACTGCATTAATTTTCAAGAATTTGATAGCTTTATATGAA
>JBAMDO010000313.1:0-45299 GCA_037074765.1 Mansonella perstans | reverse complement strand
TTAACGCGGAATTTCGCCTCAAATCAATTCGATATGAAAATGATAGGTAAATGATGAGTAATAGTTTTACTGTAAGAACTAATTATTAATAATGGAAATAAGTATGTGACAAAAAGATGTTAAATTGATATGAATGATATGAATTCAAATGATAAGCAAAAGTGAAAAATTTGCACTGCTCATTGCTATTAAAGGAAAATAATCAAATATATTTAAATTATCATTTGTAATAAAATTTCTTCAAAAACCACTAATTATCATATGTTCTCATCTAAAATTTCAAACATAATTACTACTTGCGCTAATTTAAATAATAAATTATTTCACCTCGGACCACCATATTCACTACTTGGCAAATCACTGTCCGAATTTAGGTGCAATATTTCTTTCATTACCATTTGTGTACTTGTTTTTCGGCTAAAATTCAACACTTACCGATTTATTAGCTGGAAAAGTCTTAAATTAGAAAAGGAAGAAAGAAAAACAAAAATATGAAAGCAAACTTATTAAATCTTTAATTTTATCATTTTTGTACTTAAATTTTTTAACAGTCGGGAAAAGTAAACAATAGTTTATTACTAGTTGCTTCGCAAATTTATAAATTCTATAAGAAGAATAAATCTGATTCAATTTAATCCTTTAAAAAATTTGAAGTACAACTTGGTGCATGAAACTGATCCAGTTTGTGGATTGTATCGCTCGTTGACCGCATCAACACTATACATTGGTTCCGGTGTTTTCACTAACCAAAATTGATCCTTAATTAATGGTGGCTCCCATGTTTGATCCGCTATTGTCATACCAACCTATGAAATGAATGATCAGAATATGATTACTAACTTCTAAATATGATTTTTACGGGGAAAAAAGTCAAAGTTTATTAAAAATTTATAAAATATTTAAATATATAAAAATGTAAGCATTTTTATGATTTACATTAATATATTAAACTTACTTGGATACATAAAATTCAATTTTTTATTTACATAAATGCATAAGTGTATTAAAGCTGAAATGTTAACCTGCAAATTACGATCGATAAGCCAATTTATTTCCAAATCATCATCATCATCACCAAATGGATTCATCAAAACTTCGGCAACTTTCATCCAACCCATATAAAATGTAAACTGACACAACGATACGAACGGTATGTGTGTGTTAATCTTAACAAGATTTATGTCTGTTTATTGATCGATTGATTTTTTTTTTCGACAGTAATATGAAATTACTTCTATTTACTTTTTTAATTAATTTCTTATGAGCAATTGTATGGAAATATTTTTCACTCCACAAAGGTTAGAGATTAAGTTATATCAACTTACTAAAGAATTTAATAATTGAATTTGACTATTGCAGTTAATCCTGTAATAGCAATTCTTGGATTATAAAATCAACAGTAATTGACAATATGAATAATTTGAATCAATTTACTCGATGATTTTGAAATGTCAGACAAATATTATGCTACCATAATTAATTAATGAATTATATGCTTTGTTCAATCCTTTGTAAAACATAGCGCATTTTTCCAAATTTTTTTCCTTATACACAAATGCCACTTCTTCTGTAACTTTAGAAGAAATTAATTTATTCACATCTGTTGCTTCCAAAAAAAAAAAAAAGATAGTTGTTGGTAATTTCGACTATATCTATTGGTAGTAGATGAGACAGTTCAGGTGACAGTGTGATTCGTTCTGTCATGTCTCGGCAAGCTAATCTTCTAACGCCTTTTGTTTTATTTAAAATTGTAATGAATTTTCACTTTTAATCGATGGCTTAATTAATCAGGCATTATTAAAAATAACATAGCAAGCATTCTTCGATAATTGCTAATTTTAGAAGATTGAAAAAAGAAAAAAAACAAAAACAAACTGTATCAATGTAATTAGCATCAGGTGATAGTGCAATATTCTGATGTCCCATTAATGCAAGGAAAAAATACAATCGAACAGTTAGACACACTACTTGTGAATAAACCAACGGAATTGGTATCCAATCCAGGACAGTTAGTTGCGCTATTTGTACACGATAAGTCATTATTTTCTAAAATTTTGGAAATTTTAAATTCAAAAATAATTTTCATTGAATGGTTCATCACTTTTTTTTTCATTTCAAAATCTTACATCAAAAATATCCTGCAGTGCTTGCGGGCTATCAATGAGTCGTTCACGTCGTGCCCGTCGTGCTAATCCCATTGCCCAATGAATTGGTACCCAATATTTGCGATTTTTTGAATCAATCGCATTAAATTGCATTAGTTCAATTTCTGTTAAATAGCCTAGAAATAATTGCAGATTCTAATTTAAATTTTTAAAACAAAATGAAAATTTAATTTTTCAAAAATTATTTATCGATGCATTGTAAATTCAATTTTGTTATTACATAAACAAAAATTGATGTTAATAGTTGGATAAATGAAATCGTCTGATTGAATTGTTTCATTAATTCCAATCAATTATTGATTTAAAATATATTGAGAGAAAAAACACAACTGTAGTCAATTACTGTTGACAATTCATTTAAAAATACTTTTTGAAAAATTTTAACGCTGCTTAATTACACAGTCATCTTTTGTCTTATTGATGGTTTTTTTTCTTTTGCATAACTTAAATTATTATTTTTTATGTCCTACAAAAATTATGTTAAGCAATTATAATTAGCTAAATTATTTTCCAAAAATGAATTGGAAATAGTGAAACTTTCACCTGCTGTCACTAATGTTTCCAATGATGGAAATCTCCGACGTATCACTTCACTGATATCACGATATATAAGTACCTTAAGAAAAACAAAGAAGCAATTATAATTCACAAAAAGCATGTTCAATGAATTTTCAAGCTCTCTCTATATGCAAAGAAATTAAATTATAAAATATGGAATTAATAAAAAAGTACAGTGTTTAATTTTGTAACAGGTAGAAATGTCGTTGTTAATAATTTAACTCTGAAATCATTGAAAGAATTTCAGGTCTTTCTGTTCAAGGTAAATTTCCTACAATTTATTATCTAAACAATCTTGTAGCCATTTAGGCAAATTATTATAGTTAATAAAAGAACAAAATGATGTAATAGCAAGTTTTATTGTTTGGTATATTATCAAAAAAAAAATTAAAGTAACCTGGTAGCAAAGTAAATAACGCAGAATATTACGTCGTAGCAATCGAGCATGATCATCGTTACCAGAAATGTACTTGGATAAATACAAAGCTGATCTGAACAAAAAAAAATTAACTCAATTATTTATTATTTAAAAAAATATCAGCTTAATTATTCATTATTCAATATTTCACATTCTTTATACTATATATCTTGTTCTATACCTTAGTAGCAAACATTTAACAAATTACTACTTATCATGACAATTATATAAGCAAGTTCTAAATTAAACCAGTAATTAATTGTCACAAACTTTTCGATAAATTAGTTCTATTTGGTAGTTTAACAATTTTAACAATCAATACTGCGGAAGTACATAGAATTGTTTTCTTCAGTGGTTTAATTTTCATCTAATCATAATGTAAAAATAAACTGATAGTACGTTGTTTTTATTTTCATTAAATTATTCATAAATTGTTGTCCCAATTAAATTATCATTCTATACAGCTTGTAAAAAAAAAAAAAGAAAAAGCAAATATTAATGGATGAGAATAGAACTCACGCATCAATCCAACCGACATTGTTTAACGAATCCCAAAACCTATTAAAAACAATATTGATAAAAAAGCCAAGCATAAATGTTATTGGCATTACATCGGTGTATTTTGTAAATAATCGGCTTACATTCTCAAAAACTCTATAAAGAATATAAAAATTTGAAAATTGTATAAAAATTTGTTTTTTTTTGATTTTTGATTTCTAGCTATTCATAGCATTCTTTTTTATCGATTTGTGACAGCTAAAATTAAACTGACAAATGATAACGCCATCTAGCACTTAAATGTTTACTTACTTGATAATAAAATGAATAAATTTGAAATTGAACAAATAAATAATCAAAATTAATTTCATCATCATTTCATTTTTTTCTCAAGAAAACAAAATAGCACATCTGTCAAAGTGTCAATTAATTAAACTGATCGACGATAATTTTGATAATTGAATTTTCCGCTCCATAAATTTAACAGAATTTCGATATAATTAAAAATGCTCGAAATCAAAGTATAAAATCAGTGCGACAAAAATGAATGAATGTTAGCTATGAAAAAAAAAAAAAAACAATTCAGCTTTATGTTTTTTCTTTTAAATGAAACCTTTTGTAACTTTCTGGTAGTATAAAATTGTACAGCACTGAAAGACACGCATAGGCAATCATCCATACAATAAGTTCCTTGAAAATTAATTTCCAAATGCTACCTCGCCATCTGATGAAATAATATTAACTAGCAACAATAATAATGACAGTTACTTAATTACTGTCTTGTTTATTATTAATTAGTACTAATAATTAAAAATAATTAGTGCATAACAATAACTTTTTTTTTTGTACTAACACATTCAACTATTTTGTTAATGCAGTGGCAATTTTAAAATGCTCCAAGAAATTTGTAAATACGTTAGTAACTGAATTATTGGAATTTAAGGAGCAAGTTATTAATGTGGGAACCTAGAAACGAGCATCTGAAAACATGTTTCATCATTGTGCTGTCTAATTTGCCTTTTTTTTTGAAGATAATTAATTAAGAATGGAGAGTATAAAAAAATGATGCTTTCTTGGGTAAGAAAAATGTAAATTTAAAGCAGTAAATTAATTTTTATTAAAATAAAGATGAAAATATACATACCGGAAGATTAATTTACCAAAAGCGGCAAATCGAACAGTGCCAACATCAGCTGAATATGTTACTGTCATAATAGATAATTCTTATGTCCAGAACCAAAATTAATTTGTTGACTTTTGCAGTGGGTCAGTGGGTCAATTAATCGACATCTTTTTTCGTTGGACGTTTGTTTTTGATTATATTAAATTACTTGCTTTTATGCAATGATTTTTTATTTTTTTAATTTTTATCAAGTAAAAAATTTGTTCAGAGGTTTTCTTATTGGTAGTGGACAATTCCGATCATGTAAATGCAACTCAGTTCGACACTGATACTATTGCGTTCTATGAGCTTTGGAAATGTTCTTCCGAAACTCGTCATTTATCATTTCCGATTAAGACTATTGATCAATAAGCTTGATTAAACAACACCGTATCACAGCTCCTTCTAAACTTTCGCAATGCTTTAAGACGATCCGTTCATATTTTACTTCATATGATTGAATCTTTCACATTTGTTTATATATGAAAATTTAAATTTGTTTCGAAACATTTTGTAGCGAATGAAACAATTCATAAAACACGACGAAAATAAAATAACTGTTTTTTTCGAAAAGAAAATTCTATTTCTAATTAATGAAAAAAATATAACATGAATAAAAAAATATTTAAACACAAGTATAATTAAGATTTATACAAATCAATAAGACAGATTAGAAGATTGTTTTAATTTTCATTCTAATCTTCTTAAATCATATTTTTCAATTCCATTCAAAATCCAGCACTACTAATAATGATAATATCATATTCAAAATTCTTAATTACTGTATTGTTCTTCATAATTCACTATTAAATGCTAGGAATAGATCATCTCTTGTTAGAATTGAAGTAAATGATTTATTGGTGAGAGATTAAAATTGCTGTAGCATAAAATTTTCGTTCACTCTAAAAAGAAAAAGAAAACTATAACAGAAAAGTAGAAAAAGGCATATTAAACGGTACTAATGATACGGTGCTTGTTGTAATGTATTCGACATGTTGAAGTTTCAACACATGCAATTTGTAGATGTATAGAATATGTTCCAATGTTTACTTTCGTCATTGCCATTGCCATCAAAACTGATGTTGTAATATTTAAGAAAATAAAGAAAGAACAATTTTTTCTATACTAAGTAAATTATTTATTTCAATCAAGTCTTTCCCTCAAGTACTTTCAGAACTGTGGGAAAAGTTTACAAATTTTGAATGAAATAAAAGTGCAATTTTAAGCATGGGTTATCATTATCAGTTAAAAATTACGTTTAATATGGGATAACTTTACCAGTTGAGAATCCAACGGTATTGTGTAACGAATTCCAAAACCTATTAGAAACAATATTGATAAAAAAGCCAAGCATAAATATTATTGGCATTACATCAGTGTATTTTGTAAATAATCGGCTTACATTCTCAAAAACTCTATAAAAATATAAAAATTTGAGAATTGTATAAAAGTTTGTTTTTTTTTTTTGATTTTTGATTTCCAGCTATTCATAGCATTCTTTTTTATCGATTTGTGACAGCCAAAATTAAATTGACAAATGATAACGCCATTAGCACTTAAAATTGCTTGATAATAAAATGAATAAATTTGCAACTGAACAAATAAATAATCAAAAATAATTTCATTATCATTTTGTTTTTTTCTCGAGAAAACAAAATAGCACATCTGTCAAAATCCCAATCAATTAAACTGATCGGCGATAATTTTGGCATATTAAATGGTACTAATGATACGGTGCTTATTATAATGTATTCGACATGTTGAAGTTTCAACACATACAATTTGTAGATGTATAGAATATGTTCCAATGTTTACTTATCGTCATTACTATTGCCACTAGAACGGATATTGTAATATTTAAGAAAATAAAAAAAGAACAATTTCTTCTATACTAAGTAAATTATTTATTTCAATCAAGTCTTTCCCTCAAGAACTTTCAGAACTGTGAGAAAAGTTTACAAATTTTGAATGAAATAAAAGTGCAATTTTAAATATGAGTTATCATTATCAGTTCAAAATTACGTTCAATATGGGATATCATTATCAGTTGAGAATTATGTTGAGTATGGGATTTTATTATCAGTTGAGAAATACGTTCAATATGAGATATCATTGTTAGTTGAAAATTACTCTCATTTTACATTTTTTTTTTAAAAATTAAAAAAAAAAATTATTTTCTCGTTCGTTTTTTTTCGCCATTAATTAAAGGAAAATTACTCTCAGTTACTCTCATTTTAAAATTACTCTCATTTTACATCGAAAATTAATCTCATTTTAATCAATTCCTTTCATTAATGGCAAAAAACAAACGAGAAAATAATTTTTTCATGTTAATTAAGTAATTTTATCCTTGTAATAATTAATTATTTATTTCGAGGAAAGGTAAGCATGTGATGAAGGAGATGAGACATTAAATATCATTGATCTAATGAAATTAACGAATTACAAAAATTAATTTGAAATTTTCTCTAAAACGGGAATGACAGAAGGGAGAAAATGAAAAAAGTTATCTTGTAAGAAAATCGATAGATTTGGTGTTAATACATTTGAATATTAATTAATTCATTCTATCGCTTTTTTAGCGGTATGAACGAATTTAACGAAATGTACAAACTTTACGAATATTTCATTCAAATTTCCAGAAATTTTTACCATTAAATTGATTTTCTACTTTTCTTGCACTGAGATTCACTGGTAAATTCAGGAGGAGGATGAAGAGAGGATTGAAAAAAATAGAAAAAGTATTGAAATTTCCATTACAAAATTCTTAATTAATTAGCTTCTTTCGCCGTTTGAATTCATTTGAAGTCATAATTCGATGAATCTAACAAGTCCCATGTGGTCTAGTGGTTAGGATTCGTGGCTTTCACCCACGCGGCCCGGGTTCGATTCCCGGCATGGGAAGTGCTCCTTTTTTCCTCAGTTTTTGCTCGTCATGAAATATTTTTTCAAACACAATCTATTGTATTAACTTATTATTGAAAAATAATGGTAAATTTTAGTCAAAAAATGTGTTGTGACTAAGTTTGAAATGTTATTTTGCGTCCTAATTACACGTTTCGTCCCGTCTAAAGTTCTGTAATCGTTGTATTAACCAAGCAATAAATCATGAAATATCATTTTTTTTGTTCTAAAACGATTTGCAATTTCAAATATTTCGCAATTCACTGATATCAAATTGTTATCCATAAATCGATAATTTTAGTGAACACTGAAATAAACTTATCTTAACAGCATAACAAATAATATACAATTTGAAAAAAAGATTTTATCAATTTGCTAAAATTATCAACAAAATTTTTTGAATTTCAGAAATTTTTTATTTATTAAAATTATCCGATAGTTAGTAATAAGCTAGTAATAAGTCTTCTATAATTAACAAAATAAGCTTCAGTGGACATGACTCATCTACAATAACTTTGCACAAAAATTTATTGTTCAGACGATTCTTCTGGATGATTCGATCCCGCTAATAAAACATATCGTTTGATCTAACAATGTAATTGTAAGGATTATTTTGATGAATTATTAGTTACTAACTTTCCACAATAATCCAAAATATGGCCGACATACTATCAAGACGTCATTTTAAAAGCGTTTTTCCCAATTATCCCATTTTGTCTGGTTTATCAGCAGGTTTGAAAATTTCTGCAATCTTTCGTCACTCTGATGCAGTACGTCGACAGTTCATTTGTACGTTGAAGGAGGATGAAGCACTCTATGATGCGTTGCATTTGCAAATGAACGAAATTTACAATAATGAGACAGAAAGCAATATTGCATTGAGGGTAATTTTTAATTTAATTTTAATTTTTATCCATTGAACATTTTTTCTTTCTTGATTTAAAATTCAATATTCAAAATTTTAGAGAAAAATTAATTGTCTGAAAATTTGATAAGATCATCACTATGTAACATAGTGCAAACATGTACAGATTAAACATTGTTTGAAATATGGGTAGCTTCTAAGGAAGCCGAAGATAAATATGTTCTTCATATATTTTCTACCTAAGGTCAAAAGGTTATCTGGGCTATGGAATAAATTTGTGACATTTTGGGATTTTGAATTATTTTTGATTGTATCGGATTTCTAGCAATGCTAAATTGCCGGAAATATTGCTGAATTATTAGATTTTCAGGTGAAACGGATGGGTCTTTATGCAGCTCGAGTGAATGGTTGCTGGAAACGTGTGCGCGTTGATCGAATTGATTCTGAGAGAGATAGATGTTCGATTGAAACAGTGGACGATGGTCAGCTGATGACACTTAATAGCTATGAATTATTTGAATTAGATCCAAAATTACTCATCCGTGAATTCCAACGAACTTTTGGTGTACGTTTTGTGCTACCACGTAGATGTGAGTTATTTTTTTAGTTTTTTTAACGTAATCAAATTCAAAACAACTATGAAATTTTCATTATTATTAATTATAATTATTGCTTTTATTTATTATTATTATTATTTTTATTATAGCGAAGCAAGATTCGTTAATGGCAGCAGGTTTCATTGATGGACAAAAATTACATAATGGACAGTTAGTGAATATTTTTGTTCTCTCAAATCATGAACCATTCTTATCGCTTCTCACTAAAAGTTAGTTAATTGATGCAAAAACGATGTTGGTTAAGTAAATACATATATAGATCTAAATAAAACGCCATTTAATGAACTTCATTCCATACTTCTTCATCAGATAAGTTGTAGATCAGAAGTATTTCAAAAAATACGTCAATATATGGATGAGGAAATCAGATATAAAATTGATCATTTCAGCTCATGTAAAAATTCAAGTGGAAAAATTAACTGATGATCTTGACCCAGGAAATGCAAAACTTTGGTATGTGTTCATATCACCAATATCTTTTAATTTTTCTATATCATTATAATAAAACCAGACATTAAAACATCAAATGGTGACGTAACAAATATTTGACACTTTCAAGAAATAAAAATTAGACAATGTCATATAACTGCAAGGGTAAAATAACTACGTAAATATATGAATGTATGATGGAATGAATAATACAGTTAAAGGCAAAAAGAATGTTAGCGCAGTATTAATTTAATTATTAAAGTATAAATTAATTGAATGAGTGAATCGAAATATCTTAAATGATGATTACTGCACTATAAATAATTTAATAAACTTTTTCAATTTCATTCATATAAAAAAGCAAACAAAGTAATTTAAATGAACAATTAATGATAGAGAATTAAAATGAATAAATTAAAATGAATAATTTGAACGAATGAAGAAATTGATAAGATGAAATAAATTCAGGGCAACGATAACAACAGGGGAACCTAGTCGATGCCGCGGTGTCGCATTTGGCTCTTACATGATGGCTAATTTACCGAGCGATATTTGGTATGATGTAACAATTATAGCATTTGAAAGTTTGGAAGATGTGCGAGTTCGAGGACCAGGTGGTTTTCTTCAATATTTGATCATTTTAAACAAGCCTGAATGATCCTTATATTAGATTGATTATTGGCGGTATGTTAGATTTGAAAAAGCATTAATTTTATGCGCTTAAGATATTAATTGTCTGTCTTTTTAATATGTAATTAGCATAAACCATAGTTTTTGACCGTATGGAAAAGGTATCACATATGTCAATTTATTAGCAGAATGATCGATGATAATCTAATTCTAAATTATTGCCAGTTTTATAACCTAACTCTTAAACTATTGCAGGTTTATATTAATTTAATTATTAAAGCATAAATTAATTGCCTAATAAATAGTAATACCTTCTCAATTTCTTTTTCCAACGTGTCTTGTCGAAGTTTCTGTGATATTCAACTTTGTACAACCAAAATCAAATAAATATTTAGATCAATCAATCCGTTTAATGTATCTCGAAGAATTTCTCGAATCTATATATGATAACGAAGAACAACGTGATAGATTGACTTTTGAGACAAGTTTACATATCATCGATGGTTTGGCGTGTGTTGCGTGGGATGCTACGAATCAGGTTGATTATTTTATATTTTGAAAGAAAATTGGGATAGACGCATTTCACGTTAAATGCGGATGCGTCGATCTGATATCATAAAGGACTGGAGTTGGAATGCTCACGTAGAATATTCGATGATTTTGGAATAATTGGAATGAAAATATCTTCTTATTGAGCGTTGGATACGTGCTCGCGTCACGTCTACTAGTAGTGATCATTCGGTGGTTGATGTTATTTCCGTAGATTATCCGCTTATCGCATTACATGGTTTAAGATTTCGTGATGGTGAAATTTACATGCTTCGAACGGATTTGTTATTTCCTCCACTGGTGTGTTTTTATACATATGCAGTGTTTTTTTTATATTTTGATCAGTTTAGGATCAACGGCATAATTGATCAATTTTTTGTGATCAAACTAAGCTTATAAGTAAATCTTATAGTAGGGAGAATTCAGATCATGCGAATGACATTAATAATATAAGAATAAAGAACTCAATATTAATGTAATATTAATGTTTTAATGTTTTCACTAATGTTTTCAGTAATATTAATGTTTTCACTGTTATTTGTTTGTGAAGAATTTAGATAAATACATCTAGTATATCATGATAAATTATCATTAATCTTATCGTAATTATTAACATCTTTCACTATCGTCACAGTCCCTTATTCATTTCCCAGACTTTTATATCATCATTATTATTATTGTTGAAAAAAAGAATTTATTCAGGAATTTGAAAGATAATTTCAGTATTATTCTATTCGAGCGATAGATGCCACTGATAAGTTGGAAACGTCTACCAAATCAGCAGTGGCAAAAGAAGTCCTACAAATTGGGACTCACGTACGTGTCTATTCTCCAGCATCATCAACCCTATCATTTATAGAGCTTGCAAATGGAATGGGGCTTGAAGAATACATTGAACATGCCGTGAAGGTATATTTTTGATAAATCTCACAATGCTAGTTTTGCTTGCCGAAAATGTCTCACTCACTTATAACACGCATACATTGTTTGGCATTCTTTTATTTAAACAGACTTCTTTGATATTAACCACAGAAATTTTGACAGTTTATAGGCTTATTTTTGAATTGTAATTTTAGGAATCATCAGTAACAAATTTTGGTCAGATTTGCTTCACCTGGCCTTTCCGAACTAATTGATTTGAGTTTATCAGATGCTGATTAATTAGTTGTAATGTTTGCTCTAGGTAAATTCGGTCCGTCACCCAGGACTTGAGCAAAACTATCCTGATGTCGAAACTACCCTGGTAGAAAATATCGACACAGTAAGTTTTCATTGCGATTTTTGTCAAATGGTTGGTAGTTTTTCTGACTACGTCTTCAAAACGGTTAATTAGTTATAAAATTAAGTTTTTTTTAAGAGGTTAGATCGGCTAAACCTTACTTCGGGCAGAGGTTCACATGCTAATGTGGCGTCCTTCTCATCCAGTATGAGTTTTCCGCGCGTTCTTGTTCCACAGAGATGTCGCTATGAACCCTTCAGTCATTCGCTGTCATTAGGTCAGTGTATGCAACTTAGAAATTTAATATAAGATCTGTACTGAGAAAACTAGTCCAAAAGAAAAGAATAGAATAACCGTACTCGGCATGCATTATCAGCCGCTTAGGAAGAACATAAAGGACTAAGTAATTTTGGTGAATTTGTAGTTTGATAAAGGGAGGGATCAAGTTTCTCAGAGGTTCACAGGTTCACAACAGAGAACGTTACCTTTGCACTTAGGTGTCAGTCGCGGTTCACGACGGAGAAGGTCGCCTTTGCACTTAGATGTCAATTCTTTGCGATCGTCGCTGCAGTGTCCTGCAGGTATATTCAACAATGTAAATGCAAATCGTTTATTGTCAATTCCATCACCTATACTGCCCGTGCCATCATCATCATCATCATCATCATCATCGTCATTACTGTCATTACAATCACATTTCAAAACACTCAGATTACTTCCACGTCCAACGGTTGAAATTCCGCAAATACCACGCAAAGAAAATTCCGGTCGGACTTCATTTCTATTACATAAAAAACAACAGAAACCGTCAGTTTCTTCATTTTCTATGGTAACTGTTATTGTCAGGTTTAATTTAAATCTGTATTCATAATGATCAGAGTATAATTGAAAGCAACACTGATAAATTTCGAAAAGAATATTAGCAATTCATTTATGGATGTTAAACTCATGAAAATTTAACTCATGCATATTTCGCGTACTTCAATCTTTTAATGTCCTAGTTTAAATAAATTTTAGAATTTCGAAAATGATTATTTAAATAAATCGCTCACTTCTTACGAATCAGACAGTGAAAATGAGACTTTCAGCAAGTCGGTCAGACAAAAGCAGCAATCAAAAGTGAGTCCTTGGGTTTGTCGAAATATTCATAAAATTCATCTGTTATAACAATTGTGTAACTTATGTTAATAGAGAAAAAAGAGAAAAGATGAAGCGACGTTGATAATTTTTTTTGGTGGTAAAAAGACTTGCACGTTTCTCTGGTAGTAAAAAGGCTTCCACACCTGTCCATGTAATTTCCCAGCTATTTTCATTGTCGACTGTCGATTTCCATTTAAACCCATACATATTAAGGAGCAATTTTATTCTTAAGATTTCGTCGGTTTATTTTCGCCAAAATTGATTTCTTAATTTTCTAGGTACCATCAACCGTTATGATTCGGCCGTCGCCTCCATTACATAATTCGGACTCGTATTCTGAAAATTCTGACCCATCGCATGTGGTATGTTTTCTTTTTTCTTCCTCAATAAAGTGACCTTTTTTTTTGGGAACTTTTCGTTTTAATCTTTTTTCTATCGCAGAAACCAGTGCAGGTGGAAGTTCTGAGCGTAAACTGTGCAACGGAAATCTTTATCAGTACTGTAGAAACCAAAATACAGTACATGGAGCTCAGAAAGAAGCTTTCATGTATATATATTGTTAGTTATTTTTGATATTGCATTCGACTTTTATTTTTTCCAAAGAAGCAATTTGTATTCAAATTGGGATGATACTTGCTAAAAAAGTAGTGTTTCCAACAACAAGTAATAATGGAAAAGATCGCTTTTTAATCGATTAAGGAATGCATAAATATTAGGCTGACTTGGAACCAGTGTCAGGATCATGGTGTTCTCAAAATGAGCATTATCTGTTTTGGTTTGATGATTGTTGGAACCGAATCAAGATTTTGGCCCGTGACGGTGATGAATGGAAAGTGTTGTGTGTAGATATTGGCGAAGAGAAATTTGTCAAGTATAATTCGCTATTTTATCGTCTACCTCAGCGAGTTAGCTCTTTGTTAATATTTAAATGTAGCAGGATGAAATTTGGAAATTTTCAATTTTTGATTTTTTTAAGTTTTCTTGGAAGTCTTTATGTTAAAAAAGACTGTAATGCGAGATTATTTTGTTAATAGTAAGTCAAAACAGTTTGGGACGTTATTTTCTATTTTTCTGCCTAATAATCCAATGCCGTTATTGCGAAGTTTTTTTTCAGGATTCCAATTTGTCATCATTGAAATCTTTTTTTTTTAGCCTTGGTAATAAGGAAACCTTTTATTATTAAGCTGCCATTTGATAATTTCAGGATTGCTATTGGTTTTTTTTTTTTTTTTGTTTCTATTGTATATTCTTGCAGGTATCAATCGAGGAATGTCCTCCGACATGTTTGGGACCACTTCGTCTCTCTGGTCCAATGGATGCACGGTGGTTGGGTATAAGGGCACGTATTTTCCTCCGCAGTATATGTGATAAAGCGCAACATTTAACAGCTATATTCGGCAAAGGTGAAAGCGAACGAGATATAGTGTTATACGATGAAAAAGGCAGTTGCCTGAATGATCTTTTTATCAAATTTATCGACAAACAAAGTTAATCAAATAGAAATTTGGAAATAATTTGATCCCATAGAATCAGAAGACTTCTGGTTTCAACCAGAGAAGGTTTCAACCCTACCTTCAACTGTCTTTATTTTTATTCTCCAGCTAAAAATGGTGATTTCCGACGGCAGCTTGTTAAAATTAAACTGAAAAATTCTTTTGATTTTTACAAAATTAGTTCTTTAAATGCATCTGTAAAAATATTTTGTACCGTATAAGTATTGATCTATAAAATATTAACGTATAGATAGTTTTATATGTGCATATTTGAAAATTTATAGTTAAAAATTGAATTGCATTGCTTTTCAGTAACTCTATCTTATTGATGATCTTCTGTAATTTTATCATTTTTAAAGAGGAATTTTACGTATGCTGAGTTTTCTCTATTGATTATGTTTGAAAGTGACATCTTAGCTCTTTCATAAATTGAGTGCAAAGTATTTTATAGTATAAATAAAGGAAACTGTACTTTATTTTGAAAAATTGTGATAAAAGCACATTATGCCTTAAGAGAGATGTGATATTAATATAGCTCGATTGAGGACTGAAACTACAATCAGGAAAGTGAGATATGCAATTGTTGACTAATATGATTGCAATGGTTGAGAATATTGGTAGAGAATAGATTGGATGTGAAAGTATAAACTATAATATTAGTTCGCTAGGAAGGCATACGCGGTGATTTGTTCGCAAAACAGGAGTGTTACTCAATTTTCTCAATCATTTTTATGATTTTAGATGCAGTTACCATTGGAATTATCCAAGTTACTACCTTCGGTATTGAGTTTCCATTTATGTACAAGAACTTCGACAACCTGGCCACCCAGACGACCGCGGCCATATCACAGACGATTATTTGATGCTACATTGCAGCCTATGGTAGATAAGGTTAAGAGTGTATGTCCTTCTCAGAAGGAATATATTGATTCTATTCGACAATTGAAATCTTCCGTAAGTTTATTCTTTATTCCTTTATTTCATTTTGTTTTATTCGATCATTCAAATTTGATGTTGGAGCTTTGAAAAAGATTTCAAGCATTTAAATTTTCTAATTGCAATAAGTCCTGAATCTGAACTCATATTATTTCTTTGTAATTTGATGTTGTATAATCTTTTCCAGTACTCAGCATTTGATATGGCGCTAGTGCAGTATATTCGAGAAAAAATCAGAAATGAGGGTTATCAGGTTATGGGTATTTGTCATAGGCTTGCCGTAAAACAACGAACAGAATGGTTGACTCGGAATCAGTAAGTTTCTAAACCTTTGCTTCCACTGACAGTTTTTATCAATAAGGTAACACATCTTTGGATGATTTTGCTAACAGTGAACATGATTTTTGTGTCATTCTCTTTGATGACTTATTTCAGATTGCGACTAAAAGGCCTCGAATTTCGGGATTACAGTAATCGAATTATGAAGAAAGTATGCGAAGATACTCCATTACAGTCACTTAGTGATACAATATTTATAGCCTCAAACGCTCAGCTTTTTGGCAAAGATATCAATGCAATCAAAACTATTATAACTGAATGCGAAAGGATTGACTGGCTGATACCAATAGGTGATTAATTAAGATTTTCCTGAATTTTGTAAAAACACTGATGGCTTCACTTGCACCTAATTAAACAGAATGGTTTAGCATTAACATCATGGGCTTTTTCCATAAGGACCTTCCCACATAACTATGACCACTATTGTTAATCGTTCACTTTGGATTTTTAGATTGCTTCCACTTTCAGCTGTATTTTAGTTTTGGAGACTCAGATATTTATTTGAATGCAACCAGTTTCAGCTATTGTTTATGGGTCTCGAATATTATCCATATCGGAAGTGAAAGAATTGTGCAAATTACCATCACTGGAAGATCATCGTGCCCAAACAGTACAGCTCCTATCGATGCCACCTAATGAGCTCATTTCGACACTTCATTATCATATAATGGATACAATTAGAATCCTGGATTCTATAAGGAATCAGAAAGATTCACCGTCGTAACATAAAACAAAATGTTTTAGCAATTATAATGTACAAATTTTTCTGAATTCCCTGACTGAATAAAGCTTCTAAGATTACCATATCTAAAAGTTATCGTTTTTAAAGTCTCAAATCTTTTTAGATTAGAACTGAGCAGAAGAGAAACGATTTTATTCTAACATCAGACAAACGCACAAATTCGTTCATAATAATACGGGTTCCTTCCACTTAGGAATTTCAGTTCTTTTTTTGCTCGTTCTGTACGACCTGAAGTTAAATTCATTAACTTTAAAGTAAAAAATGAGGTGACAATATGACATGTGGCGGAATTTAACGTGAAATTAATTTCCAACCAACAGTCTCCTTTTAGTTTCCAAGTAAGTAAATCAACTTCGTTTCGAGAGGAATAAAATGATACATGAATTGAGGCACTTCTATGCCTATTATATTTATCTCTTTAAACCTCTTTAACTGTCTCTTGGGATTTTTAGGGACCTGACACTAGATTTAAATTTTACCTGATTTAGAAGCAATCCAATTTTTCTCAAGATAATAGTCGTATAGAGTATCCATTTCTTCGGCCGTATACAATGAAGTTTCAACAGGTACAAACGGCTCTATTTTTTCTATGTCCTAAAATAATGTCTAAAGGGTTGAGTTTACATCTCTGAATCAAAACTAGAAAATAGGGTTTTTTCACACTTTTTGTGCACTGACCTCTCCGAAAAGTTCCAGTGGCGTTTCCAGTGGTACTGTAAGATGATCACGAGCGTCACTGATTTCTCTTTTATCGGCGACCAGTAAACATGCACCATTCGTCTTAAAAACAAAGGTCTATAAACCATAGCTAGGATTATTGTTCAAAAAGATTCTCCAAAGCAGGAAAGAATACAGCTAGGAAGATCAGCCTCACATCAGTTTTTTTCTGTTGAATGAATGAACACATACCCAATCATTTCTTAATAACTTCCGAAGATGATGAATCAAAGTAAAGTATTTTGGATCTACAAATTTATGATTTTTATCCTTCATGGTTGTTTTACCATAGAGAGAATTTGCATGATCGATTGTCACAAGCAGTGGGAACCTGCCAGAACTGCAATGGTAAGTTAATTCTCGAAGTAAGCCGCCAACACAATCTGATGATAAAGAGGGAGCAGAAAGACCCTGAAATAAAATATGCTATATTTACTCGATTTCACTATCTTTTGTTTGCATAAAAATGCAGAGTTGCTATAGAATTAGAATTACCATGAAAGAATTAAATCCGACATATTAGTGAAATGAGAAATCTTTACTTGAAATGAGTCTTACAATGTCAACGATATTTGTGATTGATTCTCCTTCTTTTGTTTCTTCAACTTTGGACCATTGGTAGTGTTTGTGGGTCTTACATTCCTAAAATTTCATTGAAATTTGGTAGCTAAGGGACGACAAATAGTATTAAATATGTTGAAGCCTACATTCAATTCCATTTCTCAGATCTTGTAAAATTTGGTGATAAAAAAAACCTTAAGTTTATCCCAATTGGGTGTATTCATTAGTTTGAATCTTCTCAGTATTTGATGCGCAAGGGTAGGAAAATCAATACGACCTTCACGATAAGTTGATGGTTTCACTTCATCATAATCCCTCATAATTGTCATTACTGCAAAATTATGTAATCATGTATTCTTTTCCTTCTCGTTTTCATAGAACTTCTCTGACATTGTTTTTGCATATATATATGTATATCGTTTAACCTACTCAGTGAAAATGTGAAATTAGTTTCAATTTCTTTTTTCTATAAACAGTAAAAGAGATTATTTTCAACAAATGTAATTTAAAAAGTATAAAAAATACAACAAATATAAATTTACTATGATTGCAACAGAGAACAATTACTTTATATTACACACTCATTTATACCAGAAAAATACAGATTCCTGTCTATTAAATTAGGGTCCCATAATGTGAAGTAAAAATAATTCAAGTAAATTAAACTGTAAATTAAAAAACAGTAAATTAAATGGAGGGGCTAGCGACGACTTTTTACCTCAAATCTTCAAGCACTATGGAAACAATTTATTTGCTTTGAAAAATACTTGGCCGCTATCGGAATTAATCTTCAGAGATTCCAACCATAAACCGTATGAGATAAAAAATAACGGACAATAAAGTTGGAAAAATTTTTTTTTTTGGAAAAATTACTGCTGAACTTACCATTCGGTATTGTAAATATTATCCATCCTTGCTTCCACATGTGATAAATTGTTTGATAAACAGTCATCGATTTACCTGTTCCCCAACGTCCCCATAATACAATACGCAAATTTGGAATATTCACACCTATTAACTAAAAGTAACAAAAAATATTATTCGAACAAAAACACTTCCATGATTTATAATTTTGCCTATTTCACATCATTAAAATATGGAGCAGTATTAAAAAATACACTAATTGAACTAATAAAAAATTAACATCTATATCAAATTAATATCTCGGTGATGATATTTCAAATTGATGTCATCCTGCGGATACAATTTTAGTGTCTTGCAAAATATTCAGTGGACCTAAACTCTTGGAAGCATGGGAAACTATCGTAGTTTTTGGTCAAAATTTCCGGTGAATTTTCCAGGAATAATGAGGATGTAAATTGAAAACTTATTCCCAAAAATTTTTTTTTGTAAAAGAAAATTGTTGTTAACCCTCCTTTCAAAAAGAACCCATTTATCTCGAATGAATATTTTCGCGCGCTAAAAAAAATGATATCTGTGATATGCTATATAATATGTGAAATTAAAAGCAACCTTTAAACATGTGGTTGTTTCAAATGTTGGTCGTCTGTATAACCAAACACATTCGTTCAGTGTCTCCACTTGCTTCCGAAATTTCATGGGCAACATATATCGATAATACAATGTGTCAATGTCTTCACTGCTTACCTGATACAGGCGACCTAAGTCTTCAGCAGTCAAAGCGGTCTAAAGTGCATTCACAATTAAGTACACTGTTCACAAAATGCGGTTTTTTCTCAAGATATCTTAATAATTTCAAAATCACTTTTTTATATGAAGAATTACTGTTCTGACTTGATGTCAAAGCATAACGAAGAAAACCTATGTCACGATTTCTATCCGAAGAAAGCCTTCTTCATAAATACATTATAAATTCAAAACTATTTTTTTCGAGTAAAACGCACTGGATCATTTGTACTTGTCGCTTGATAAAATCTGGTACGCAAGGATGTTAGCTGACTCGGTTTTACTAAAAAAATGAAAATGACAATATTTTAAATTACCCAAAGAAAATGCAACAGATCACTTTACTGAATATTTTCAGCAATATTTAATGCAACTCACAAATCATGAATTGCCCAAAAGCAGCATTTCGTACCAAATACGAAAGCAAACCAGTGGCCATCCCGGTGAGATTAAAAGAATAATCGAAACTACAATCCAAATAACAAGGCGAAAAACTGCCGCATCTCGGTAGCTGTAAATATTATGTACTTGCTTAAATATAACTCTTAATCATAAAACAACTCCAAATCATCTGAAAATAACATAGATCTAGCGCGATCTTAATAACTATGGAGAAAATGAATCTATCTTCATTCTATAAACTGAAGGAAATTTTGAATTTTATAAATAGCAACTTTACTGTCGCTTCAATGAACAGAATGAAGCTGAGCCATATAAAAGTGACTGTGATAAAAACCAATAAAATGAATTTGTTTATTATATATAGCCAACAACAATCAAACAAAACCAGTCCAGTACATTCTAGCAACCAAATTTACAAGTAGTTAAAAGCAACAAGAATTACAAGTAGTCAAAGTATCGTGATAATCATAGAATCTCCATAGATTTTAATAAATCTATTTTCAGAAATTGATTAATGCATATTGGAATTGACCACTGCTCTCATATTCTGCCATATCGAGTGCCACTTCGCAACTTTCTCTCACAACACGCTGCAAATAATATTCTTTTTATGTTCAGAATCTTTTTTTACTCGTTTTAATTTAATGATCTACTGCAACTTCGATAGAGAAATCCAAAATGTTTTAAAAAATTCTCTCTTAAAAAAGAAAAAATTTATGGCTGAAAATAAAAAACTATAAATGAAAAGTTCCTGCATCGTTTTGAGGGATAAAAACAACTGAACAATTATCAACAAAGCTATCAAAATTACCTGAATCACTTAAATGCCTCATCAAGATGCATTTCATTTAACTCAGCTTGCGTGGAACATATATAATAATAGATACCTCGGGATCGTTTCGAAACTTATTCAGCACTTCCTTGCATTCGTCTGTTGCTATTGCTCCCAAAGCTTCGGCACATTCATGGCGTACCATATTATTTTCCTCTACATTTTCCAGGGAATGTTTCAATTCTGCAATTGCTACCGGTGATTTTGCTTGACCCAAAGCATAAGCAACTTCATGTCGGAGTAGTGCGCTGTCATTACAAGTTAACCCTGAATATGATAAGATATACATTAAATGCAATTTCAAAAGAAGCTATGTCTAAAGCTCTAAAATTATTCGTTGTCAAGAAAGCAAGAAGTGATGAAGCGTATGTTTTCATTAACAAGAAGAAGGCATAAACGTTCCTTGCATCATATCTAATTAACCAATGAATACTGTATTTATCATCATCTAAAGAATTAATTATTAAAGTGAGAAATTTTTTGGACAGAAAATGAGACCTTTTGCAAGTGTTTTTATAGATTCATCTGTGCCGATATTTCGAAGACTGAATAGAGCTTGATAACGTTCCCATAACGATTTTGTTGCATCTATTAAAATTGAAGATAGCTTATCAATACTGGATTCAGATGAAGCAGGAGTTGGATCTGCAACTAGAGTTGTACTGTCTGCATATATCTTTTCTTCAAGATTAGCATAAACCAGATGATAATCAAATAATCCACTAATTTACAAACTCATTATTAGTAGCTTAAATTTTATTTTTCAAAATATATCCTTCTTCCCAATTTTAATTAAGAAATTTAAACGGCAAATAACTGAACAAATTTCCCAACGCAAATTTTGACATGAAATAGTGTCAATCATATCAAATTTCAAAAATGACCCATTTTATTTACCAAAATTTAGAACCATCACAACAAAATTTCTAACGAGATAAATTAGACCTCATTCCATTGTTATTAAAGGAAGCTACAATAATGGTTTCATACCTATTGAATTGTATGGACTTTTTTGCTCGTTTTCTTCCTGATCACTTTTACTTTCTTGAACCCACATTATTCTTTGCAAGGCTAGTTTGCACGTTTCTGCAATAATCTGGACTTCATCGTTGACGTATTTCTCAAGAACAGCTGAAGAAGAGCAGGAACCGATTGCTCCCAATGCTTCTCCTGCTTCATGACGTACAATAACCTCTAAACTTGAGCATTTAAAAAATTATTAAATATTTTTGATGTTATCAAGTTAACTTTTGATAATTCATTTATAACATTTATAACAGGTAAAGATTTACACCAACCTTGATTCACATCCTGAAGCACAGATTCCAGAACAGATATTGCTGTTTCATTTTGTGTCTGACCAAGACAGTAAGCTAATTCATGCTTCAGAAGGGCAGATGAATCACAAAAACACTGTCCAATCCACGTTACTGAACGGTCACAACCGAGGTTACGCAAAATAAAAAGAGCCCGAAACCGCGCAAAAAGTGGCTGCCTGAAAGAATCTCTGACATGCATGAATTTTTTCACTATCCTAGTAAAATTTTACATACTTTAAGCAAAAACAAGAAGAAAACAAATTCCTTTCTAACAATACAATTTTCACGATTATAATTGAAATTTTAATTAAATATTTTGCTTGAAGTATATAAATTGCTAGAAGGTACAAAAAATTTTATAGAATTCACTTTTGTGATGAATCACTTCCTTACAAAACTTATAAAGAATCACTTCTTCACATAACTTATAAAAAATCACTACCCTATGGATTATACTTATCACTACGATTATATCTTCGACATGACAATAATTCGAACAGGAAAAAAAGGAATTGTACTTGTTATCATTTAGCAATTGGCCAATCCTATCGATTTCGGAATCAGTTGGTAATTTCATTAATCCGATCTACAGCGTTCTCGTTAAGCCTTCAAATACAAACAACATTAATTTCATCAATGCAAGTGATATCATCAAAATAGTGATATCAAAAAGATGATATCAGCTTGAAGATTATTACAGCAGAATAGACCGTAAAAGCTTTAAGGATCTGAGAATGGTTCCGATACAAATAATGTCGTCAAATGTCATTTAACGATTAAGGTGATTATGAACTTTTAACGATTAAGATGATTATGAACTTTTAACGATTAAGATGATTATGAACTTTTAACGATTAAGATGATTATGAACTTTTAACGATTAAGATGATTATGAACTTTTAACGATTAAGATGATTATGAACTTTTAACGATTAAGATGATTATGAACTTTTAACGATTAAGATGATTATGAACTTTTAACGATTAAGATGATTATGAACTATATGAAGCATGAAAACAACAAATCTGAAATTGAGTTGTTAAGTTAAGAAAATGTTGTAAAGTTGCTATTAAAGAGCTCTAAATGGTATCAACATGAAAGAGAAAATATTAACAAAACTTTCGCCAATCTGATTCACACAAAAAAATATTTTTAATTTTTCTACAGCATAAGTCAAACTTCTAATTTGTCCCGATAGGTATTTTACGGTGAGCCGTAAATAGTATATGAACGATTAAACCATATACGTTCGCTTACTACTTACTACACACGATGCGTTGGCATGGTTGCATGACGTGAGTGTTACGGTCTTGATGTATTCTGATATCAACGATAATGTTTGATTATCAGTTCAATTGTTTGATTACGGTATTGTACTAGAAATCATAGTTAGATTCATAGCTCATTCATTTACCGTAATATTTTTTAATAATTGATCAATAATGTATTGATTAACCTTAAGCCTGTTATATTTGTAATTGCTTGTATGTACACGTTTATAGACAGTGCTACGAAGAAATTATTTGCAATATTCATTTTACTTCAAAATACAAAATATTTTATCAGTTACGATAAGTAAAGGTCAAAGGCCATCACTATTTATCGATCATATCTTCTTCGTTGTTATATTTTTCCATAGGATATTGTAATCCGAGCAAAGAGATGTCATCTGAAAAGGAATTCATTTCGGAAATTCAACAAAGCCATAATGGTAAATTTTTTGTATGCCTGTCAATATCATAAAGTTTATATTTCACCTTTTTTTCCATAAGGATAATTTCTTCGGAAATATAACTTCTGATTATATTTGATATTTTTTTCTCTATCTTTTCTTCACTATTTCGTTCTCTCTCGATATTTTTTTTTTTTTTAAATTGAATTGTTAATGATTAGTCTTTATTGATATCATTGTTATCTTCTTTGCATCATCATCATCATCTTTAGTTCCATCTTAATTTTCGTTATCAACAAAAGTGGTTCTACAAAGATTCGTCGTTTGCATTAATATAAAATAGTGCAATGGTTACGAATGATGAATATTTTAGAGATGACCTCGCCATCAATGGTGATATCAACATCCTTATCTGTGCCATCAGTTCAACCTACATCTTCATCAATTGATCCATTAATCATTCGTACCATCATTGATGAAGCATTTCGTGTGAAAACAGATAAGCATGGACGTGTCACTCCATCAACGCAGCAAATTGGTTATGATTTATTTGTAAGCAGGTGATTAGCCTTTTTTTTTTTTTTTAAATCATTCATAATGTTTCATTAATTTTCCCAAGAACTCCTAGTTAATTATCAATTTCATTTATGAAACACTTGAGAAGCATAATGTTGCACTAATGAAGAAGTGATCTTTGTCTTTCTAAATAATGGCTTTTTATTCTTAAAAAAAATCTTCAAACTATAATTAGTGCAAGAGTTAACTATTACTTATGATCTAGTATTCAAAATGTTTTCAGTTGCTGAATTCAAATTTAAATTAATTTTTCTATTTTTATTTTTCTAATGTTTGAGAAAGATATATTGCTAATGAGAAAAGTTAATCGTTTTTTAATTAATTTCAAAATATACAGATTCGCTCCCTGCCTTCTAATTGATGCTTTTGCGTCAGTGATTGAACAATTTCCTGTTGTCGCAGCTGAATGTCCAAAGTATAATAGCTGGTGGACACCGAGATTTTACCACTTAATTTTTCTTATTGCACAGGTTAAAAAAAAAATGATATTATCTTATGATATTATGTTTTATTCGAAAAACATCGCATGTTTCCCTTTTTATTGATTTTCATTCTTCAGTATTCACTTCAAATTTTTTTTTTAATCAAATCTTTCTACTTTGATAATTTGCAGGCATTTATGAGCGTTTTAGCTTCAGAACGTTCACCAAATAAAATGAAAGAGAAAGATGTAAGTACAATATTATTTTATATGCAATAACTTTGTCACATTTAACAATTATATCATTTTTTTTTTTGGAAATCTGAGTTGTTCTTTTCCTTTCTTTAACAGAATCAATTTTTAGCGCTGTAATTAATTCACATTGTCTAATATTTACATTTATAATAGCCTTCTTATTTCAGCGTAATCAAGATTCATTTCCAAATGTCCATATAAATATTACTGATGAGCAGCGGTGCAGAATTTTGAGGGATTTGGTATCGCTGAATTTCAGTTTCGATTCAAATTTTTGGAGTTTAGCTGATTATGTATTAAATTTCAATAAATGTCCAAAGGATGTAGTGACAATTGTTTCTGATGCTGCATTAACGGGAAAAGCAAGGTTTTTCATAGCTCTCCTATCTCAGTTAAATATATCAAATTGTTGAAGATAATGTTAGTCGAAATCATAAACTAGTGACCGTTTCGTTCTCTGTTTTTGCTCGATTAGATTTTGTTTAGCCTCTCTTATTGATTTATATTCTCAATAACTTAAGATTATTTCATAATCAGAAATATTTGGTTTCGAAATGTTTCATAGAAACATAGTTATTAGGTTATTAGGTGCAAAATCTTTAGGCATAGTAATATTATTTCCAGTTTTACTGCTGTTGATTACTGCATTCGTAACAAAGTGCTTTCGCGTTACTTCGGCGATTCAGCAATTTTATACTGCGCTGCTCTTTTGGGTCCTTTACGTGCCGGTAGTGTTGAGTCATTTGCTGCAAAGCGGGGTGAAGAATTCCGACAGAGATGCCGTGAGGTACTGTTACGAGTGGAGAAATTGACTAGTTCGCCGAAGGAATGGGAGCGTGCAATTGGTTCGTGCAGTCGGAGTGTGCCTGCTATTCACTTTTTAATTCCTTAAAATTTACGAAGACAGCTCATAAATATGATATATTTAATTTGCTTACTTAGAACCTTTTCACGCTATTATTGTCTGTAATTCATTCCATAATTGAGCATCAAATTTAATTTTAGTTGATTATTTGGGGTCTGTAAAGCAAAACGATTTGAACGGCAGAGTTGTGGCATATACATACGCTGGATTTCGTGATTCATTTGCAACTCTAATGAGAGATTTGAGAGGGTTACCACCATCAGATGATCGAATTAATGTTAGATGGGCTCACCATTTAGTAAAAAAGTGTGCCGCGAAGTATTACCGTGAAAAAACTTGGAAGGTACTAATTTTTTTATTTAAACTCTGCAGGTAAAGTTTTTAGAACAAAAAGAAATAGTAGGAATATAGATAGATTTTTCAGTGTTTTATGATCTTATTTTTTCTCTTCAAAAATTGAAATTGCGAGTTTTGATTAGATTTAAATTCTCGTTCAATGCAAGTCATAAGATTAAAGTTAAGTGATAGAGAAAAAATTGCTTGATAAATTTTATAGCTGAACTATTTTTACAGTTCTTTTGGAGCTAAAAACATTTTACATTAAAACTCTAACTTTTAGATTGAAAACTTGCATGAAGTGATTTGGACAATATTGGCACAGAGGCCATCTATGAGAAAATTTGTCGTACAAACACTCAGCAAAGACTTTAAAGATCCTCAAGGTGCAGAAATGTGGCGAGTTTGCAAAATACCACCAGATGCAAGAAAACATATGGCACATAAAAGGTTAATGAATTCTTGTAATGTTTTAGCTGTCCAACTATGGTTAAGCTGTTACTTTGGTAGATGTATCAGATATAACCACAAATCTTTGAAATAATAAGAAGCTCCCGTTTTAATAATAATATTTGTATCAGTAAGAAATTACTCACGAACACTGTAGCTATCTGACAACTGTAGAAGCTCTCTATTTATAAGAGTTGCAACAAACGTTACCATAAGCTTTGCTGTTGAAACCTTTTACCCTTGTTGAGGATGTTTTGCAGTAAAGAGGAACACTTGGATCCGCGCACGCCGAATCCACCATATTTAAGTATACCGGAATCAGTAGAACCAATCGAATTTGTACGACATCCATCACATTTGAATCGTGTTGCCAATCTACTGGAAGATTATGCAAACGATAGTTTTCCACCAGTTGGTGTAGATGCAGAATGGTCTTCCTATGTTTCTTACAGCAAGTTAGTTTTTTTTTTCGCAAGCATAATTGTGTGCGATAAAAGTGCTTTGAAAGTTAGCTAAGAAGGGTGATTGACTATGTATGCTTTCGTGTTTTTATCTGTATTGTTTTTTGAGTTGAATTTCTGACTTACAGCTTTTTTTAAATTAAATTTGTCAGCAAATTTTAAGCTGGTATTATTAAAGACAATAACTTGTTCATGAACAAATGATTTTCAGCTATCATTTAAACAGATCGATCATGCTGTAATATTTTCAGAGCAACCATTCTGCAGCTAGCTATTCCATATCATGTATTTATTATAGACGTTGATGGAATCAAATCTGATATATTAGTGAATTTTTTTGAAAAATTGTTCGTTGAGTGGAAGCTTTTAAAAATAGGTTCGTGCTGTAACTTTGACTTTCTCAATTCTTTCAGATGGCATTTATTGACGTACATTATTTTAATATTACGAAATATATTATTCTGAATAATCTGAAGCAGATCTGTTAATAGAATGAGATGCGAAAAGCACACTTATATATGATGTTAATAAAACAGAAACCGATATTCAAAGACTTTATGTTTTAATGAGATATCTTCAAGGCTATCAATTTGATGAAGATCTTGTTCAATTAAGAAGTGCGGTTCAACACTGTTCAGCTTTATGTCATCCAAAAAATTTGATATGTATTGGCAAACTTGTTAAATCGGTTGGTACAAAATTTTAATTTCATAATTATTGGTGATGCTTATTTGCAACGAATTAAAGGAATCTTTACAATAAAAATAATAATATCAATGTTTGCAGAATTTGTTATTTTGCTTTACTCTAAAGTTTTTTCTACTTGATTTCTGAAAATTTTTGCAGTTAATGGAAGAAAGCGCTCATAGATCCGATATAAACCTGGATGGAGTTTTTTATCCGAACGAAGTACAGGTAAGTAAAGGATTTGGAGAAGGAATAAAAACTAATATTATTATAAATACAGGTAAGTGAAGGATCTGGAGAAGGAATGAGAACCAATATGAACATATCTACTGAAATGAATGGGTGCGCATAGACTCATGTAACAGATTGTGAGGAGGATATAAAAGCAAGGATGAATCTTGTTTCGATTGATATACCTTAAGTAGTTAGTAAATCCCATAACGTAACATCAGTATTAATAGTAGAAAGAGAAGAAATGAGGGAATTAGTTACGATTTTGTTTTTATTCCATACCTCTTTCCATTTGAATTTGTTTAAAAACTACATTTATTAACTTATCTCGTATTTTTAATTCAAAAATAAAATCTTTGGAAACCGTTAGATATGAAGTTTCTGGAGAAGTGGCAAGAAATATCAACTTCTGTGAATTTGTTTGAGTTGCAGTTGGTTAGTAGTTGTACAGATCAAAAATGGAAAGTGAAGGAAAAGATTAGGATAACTGTTCATCTTTACTTCACAATGCATAGCATTTAATTTTATTTGACATTTTAGGATAGCATTTTTTGTTTTAATGCATTATTACTTCACTAATTTCAATGTGATGCTTTTTTGCTGAATATCTTCGCAGTATCAATTCTTTGATAAAATACAGAAAGAAGTTGAACTTATTTATAATGTAGTTTAGTGATCTTGAGAGATTGAAGCGCTTTTTGCTCACTACATACAAACGTTTTTTTTTAAGTTGGAAAAAGAAGATGAAGAGCAAGATACGGAAGTTATTGATGAAAATCCATTACTAAAGGAAATTAGAGGTTTATCTGCATTGTGTGAGCGCGTCTTAGGTAAACCATTAGACAAAACAGAGCAGTGTTCTGTTTGGGATCGGCGTCCACTTCGTGACTTGCAGGTATTTTTTTACAAAAGTCTTGTTTCGTTTTTGTAAATTAAATCTGAAATTACACATATTTTTATTAAAATTGCTTTGATTGATTTTTGTTAAATCACACATCTCTTTAAGAAATTTCCCAAGTTTTTATCATTTCTTTTAAACATGGGGAAAAAAGGAGAATATCCGGTGAATTTTCTTACTCTCTTTCCTCTCCCCATCATCTGTTAATCTGCCGTTACTTACCAACCATTACCTAGATTTCCTAAATGTCAAGTTCCGGGTTTACGGCCAGTAAGAGTTATTCGTCTTTTCATTAATGGTTCAGTGCTACCTCAATCTTCTTCCCGTACTTATTTTTTTTCAGTTACGATATGCAGCACTGGATGCTTACTGCATGTTGATGTTATATGAGAAATGCGTTGATTGGGCATCTCGACTTGATCTCAATATAAATGAAATTTGCTCAAAGCAAGAGCCTCTTACTGGAACGCTGCCACTTTTTTGTGACAGATAATGATTTCTTTCTTTTCTTATATATGATGGGTTCCCGTCAGGACCTTAATACTATCTAATACTGAGCAAATCGTCTTAACATCACTTAATATTTGTTGTTCTGTTTGTGGTTTCAGAAACCTGTACTTTCTTGACTTACATTGGATAATGATTTAATTTTTGCTCACTCGAAATTATGGACTTCTTTGGCTTAACAGTGATAATAAAATGTTGTAGATGTAACACTGTTTTTGATGGATGAAGAATAGTGAATTAATTTGTGCTAAGGAGTGAAATTTGATTTGGAAGTAGTGAAAAAATTTTTTTCATTTCTTAACAAATAACAAAAAATTAAATTTTTTCCCATTAAACTCTTCCAAAAAAACTAATTCTTGGCGAGTCCATTTCTTTTCAAGTGCATTCCCGAAGATAAAGTGTTTCTTTAGTGTTTATTTACAATTTATATACATATATATATATAAAATATATTATTTATAATGCTCCGCTGTTTGATATTTAGATGTTTAACTTCAAAGATAAAGTTTAATTTTATTCATTGGAATAGAATTGGATCCATTACTCCTAATCTTGTTCATTTTATACTGTTGTAATATGGATTACGGATAAGCTTTTTTTTTTTGAGAAGTTTAATGGGTTTACTAAATTTTCTTAATAAAATTTGCGTATTACTTTCACTAACTTTTGTACCTCATTGTACTTATTTGTTCCATTTATTTCTCACTTTTAGCGGGTACATGACATCTTTGTAAATAGTTTTGTCACTGCACCCGTAGTTCTTACATGAAATATTGATTTTGAAAATGCAACCTCCTTTTAATTACAGTGATCATGAAAAGAATAAAAATCATTTGATTTGTTAACTGATCTTCAAAATTTTTGTATTTCTGTATAAAAGGAAAAAAATAATTGTATGTTTGAATTTTTATTCAATAAAAATCATTTATTTTAAAAATTTTTATTCAATAAAAATCATTTATTAGGAAATTCGGTCATCTTAGAACAACTAGAATTTAAGATGGCATAGGATTAAATATTGTTTAGCATGGATGAATTCTTGATAAATTGTTGGGACTAATTAATTTGGAACTCTGCGTTATTTTCTATAGTTTATATTCACATCAGGTCAGAGGTTATTCGATGTAGCAATTATAGAGTAGTAATAAATCATGATGTCATTTATTTATACCAATTTTAAGGAAGTTAGTAAACAAGCGATAAATCAAATAGTTAAGAAATTTCGTATTATTATGAAGTAGTGTTATAATAAGAAATTATTTGTAATACAAATTATTTCAGTTTATCTGATATTAAACTAGCCTTACTGCTAACATTTTAAAATAACATGAAGTTTTCCCATAGAAATTTCGACTTATGCAATTTTTAAGACTTATTTCTACATGTTATCATTGCTTCAATCACTGAGTCATTTTGCTTTGCAAATTCGAGCAGGAATTAAAAGTCGCAAAATTCTATTTATTATCCTAAAATCGTTGGAAAAAGTACTTGAATTAATTGGAGCTTACTGTATTCTCGAATAGGCATACATGCAACATTTCAGGTTGCAAAAAACAAGGTATTCAAATTAGAATAGTATATCTCTATACAAAGCAATGATAATATTTGTGAAACAAAAAAGTACATTTCTAATATTTTAATTGCTTTAAATCAAGACAGTGATCAATAACAATGTAAATTTAATCATTTAGAGAGAATTATATATTTTACAATTAATACATTCTAGTTTGGTATGGTTTTTGAAAAAGTTTTTAAAAATTTGAATTTTAAAGCTAACAATCAATTCATACAATGCTTCCTGCAATAGTAAAATCAATTTTTATTCAGTCTTAAAAATGTCTCGAATAATAGTAATTTTAATTATATTAAATTAGTATTCAACTTGGTTATTTATCATCATAAGAAAGTTGGTAGAGGAAAAGCAACTCGACAATTTAGCTTTTTGATCGTTGATGCTTTCATGATTGCTTGTATTATTATGATTGATGAGGAAAAAAGGTGAAATTTCGCAAATAATTACGGATATCTGTTTTAGCGGTGGTTCTCTTGTAAATGTAAGTATACGGTGTTACCGTATAACTGGGTTTGTAATTTCTTACAGATTGTTCAACCGATCTTGTCGTAGATGAAATGCCAATTAACGGGAACGGATTAAATTTAATTTTTTTTGGAATTAAAATGGATTCAAGTCCGGCGTCAGGAGTTTGATGTGCCAAGGATGTCAATATTTTTCGATAATTAGGAACAAATTTTGGTTTTTTGCTGTGTTTAATTTGTGTCACGACACTGATTGCATGACTGTGTTCATTTGAAGGTTGCCGATTCACTGAATGTAATCTGGGCGGTTGAAAGACTGGTGGATTTACATATGAATATGTCGCAGGCACACAAACGCAATATTGGGCGTCGATACCAGGATTTCCTGGTGATCCAGGCTAAAAATAAAAATTTCGAAAAAGTATACCGTCACATTTTAACGAATTCATTTTTCCAAAACTGTTTTCTCTTTTCCACTTACAGTGGAAAAGTTGCAACGCAGTATCATTTTCAAAATATTCCTGTGTGGCATTAAGTTTTCAAAGAATGCCACGAGGATTTCTGTTCCCTTTCAAGTTAATTAATGAATTTTTCTAATAAAGTCGTATGCTCACCGTTCCATCAAGTCCTGGATTTCCATCTAAGCCTGGTTTACCATTATTTCCTGTTGGACCAGTCGGTCCAGTTTCACCTGGTAATCCTGGTTCGCCAGGAATTCCAGGTTCTCCAACACAACCGTCTGGTCCTGGAGGTCCTTTTGGTCCAGGAGCACCCCGATAAATGACACCTGGTGTGCCCGGCATACCGGGTATACCAGGTTCTCCTTCTTCTCCCGGTAAACCTAAACTCTAAAGTTAAGAATTTTCTTAAATGAACTTCAGTTCCACAAATTTGAAAATGACATAATGTTGCATAATTCATCCACAAAATTTTTGCATCTTTTTGACTCCGCAAATCTTAATTTTCAATTTTGAAATTATTGCAAACCAAAGTTGAGTATTAAAATTAAATCCAAGTTAATTCATTAAACAATTTAATTCTTACCTGGCGATCCTGGGTCACCGATTGATCCTGGTAAGCCAAAAATGCGTACTGCTCCAACCGAACCAGGTGAACCAGGTAAACCGTCCTCTCCTGGAGGTCCATCAGGTCCTTTTTCGCCAGGTGGACCTGCTGGACATTTGATACAATCTGATATACATCCGGTGATAGATTGTGAAAAACCAGGAAGACCATCAAGACCAGGAGTTCCTGGTTCTAAAAATTTAACTTTTTATTTGCCATTATAAAAAGCAGAAAAAGAAATTTTTCTTCTCTTCCGTCAAGTAAATTCTTGTCTAAAACTTTTGTTCAAATCACTACCTCCATTTGCTCCTTTCTGTCCTGGAGGTCCCGGTGATCCTCTAGGACATTGATAAATAACTGAGCAATCTGAAAAAAAAAGTTTTTAAACTTGACTGTAAATTAAAAAGTGGAGACAATCGTCAATTACTCTAAACTTTATTTAAAGTTAGTATCAACAGAAATAATAGATTTGTTGGTAAACAATTTATTCTTTACAAAAAAATAATTTACTGCGAACAACTGAACTTTTTTATTACATTTGAAATAGTATCGAAGATTGAAAGCTAACCAAAAATGGAATTTTGTTTCAATTCATCGTAAATTTCAAAAGTGCCGGGAACAAATTGTTGGAAAATTTCTCCCAATGATTCCACATGGTTGTTATTTTCGTCATTAATTCTTTGTGATTTACGTGAAATCTGTCTTCGTCTTCGGTTAATTCCTGAAGATTTCAGCGGCATTTCTCCAATGACGTGGGTAGTTGGGAATTGCGAAAGTTTATTCCAGGCACTTTTTTCGATAAGCTAAAAATTTAAAAAAAGGGAAAAAACATACCGTAGTTTTTTTAATATTTTATAAATTAAAATTCACAATCTAATCGGTGCAAGAGAAAAAATAAGAAAATTATTAAATTAGTAATTAAAAAAAAGGCGAAACTCTGTTAATGTAGTTTCATCACTAATATATTAATATTAATTAAATGAATGAAAATTGCAAACTTGAAATTCTTTGAGATCATAAAGAGCATTCTCATAAAAGTCATTGATATTACCGATCATCGTGCCACATATTAAAATGGCAATACAAAGTGAGGACATAAGAAATGTTGTCGCAACATTAATCCAAAAAATTGTCTTCATCGTTTTGCCTTTTTTCTCGAAAACTAATCATTTAAAACGATTGAAAGAAAAAAAAGTGTATGTATGATAACCAGTGATCGTTATCATTATTATTAGTAATACTACTAGTATTGGAGAAAAAAAAATGAATCAACATTAAATATCAATTTTTCATTTTCTTATTAATAAAATACGGTAAAATTAATTCAATTATTTAATAGCAATTTATAAAACTTTAACAAATTAAAAAGTTATCGAAGAATTGTCTAATAAAACCATTTGATTAGTACCTCAATAAGTTCAGAAATGCACAGTGACAGATTGTTCAAATTGAGCACTTAGAAGTTCAGTGACAAAACTAACAAATCTATTATAAGTGCAATTATGATTAGACGCTGTATGTTCCATATATTGAGGTACTAATCAAATGGTTTTATTAGACATTTGATAAATACAATTATTTTTTAATAAAGTTCTCGTATTTTAAATGATTCGAATCATTCGCTTTGAAATTTCACATGTTTTATTAGCACTGATTAATTTTATTTAGAAAAATTAAGAAATAGCAAATTCTTTTTTCGATGAATTGTTTAAAGGCAAGAAGAGAATTAGAATGATACTGAGAAAGATAATTAATGAATGCCGCCATCGTCAAATAATTTGATATGTTGATTTAAATTCAATTTTTAAAAAGATTTCCAACAATCAATCCAACGTATTCAGCATTTAAACAATTGAGATTTGGAAAAGCTAACTTGCAATAACTTGTTGTATGGCAATTAATGCAAGAAATATTTGTAATTTTTGTCAACCATTTTTTTTTCTTTTTCTGTTTCATTCATTTATGATTGGACTGTTTGAAAGACATAAAATATTATCCATTAATTCAGAATTATGAACATCATGTCTATAAGGACAAACAACATGAAACGGCGAATGATAAAGAAGAAACTTAAAAGACATCACCATCTATTGAGCTAATTATGTATGTTCTAATTATAAACGAGTCATTCTCATTTTTGCCTTTCTGTATATTTTAGCTATGCATTTTTTGTTTTCATCTTTTACGTATGATTAAGAGTGAGACGCACAAATTTATCTATTAAAGTTTTGACACATGTGACTTCATTTATTAATACTTTTTGAATTATAGCTCAGCTAAAAGATTAACATAAGTGAACATAATCACAAATCATTAAAGCCAAAGCACGATTTATCAAACGTTAAACTATGCAATGAACCTATCGGAAGAGAAAAAATTATGAAAGTGATGATAATTTTAAACGTCTCATAATTATGATAAAACATTGTGGTAATAATATGAAATTTAAAAACGGAGCTTTTAAACAGCTGACAAAAAAAAATCTTAATGGGACAGGTTTGATCACAATTTATTAATTATTTAATTGACAATTTATCTTTTGCTTAGTGGTGAAATTTTAATCTCGAATTCTGCAAATTTTGATCTCATTTTTTTCATTACATTAATTAATTGTATTTTGTAATTTATAATCATAAATCTTTCGCATAATATCCTTTCAACGGGATTTAACGTCTGTTTTTTTTTTCAGCAATTTCATTATAGGATACTTTCAGTGTTTTTTTTTTTTTGCTGCTGACTATTCTTCATTTGTCAAGATGTCAATAATAATTCAAATTTATAAAACTTTTTATCAGAGAATTATTCCAAACATATATTTCTTTAAATTCCACTTAATATTATTTTCAACCATCACTTCAGTTACTATTTTTACTACTGCAAAAGTTCTGTCTTCGTTCCGACCATCTTTTCCATATTGTTGCTAATGATTGCAACACTATTATATCGTTTTACATTTCTGTTTCAGAATATCCTGAAACTGATCTTTTATTATTCGTTGGTTTTATTTTGGAGATTCAGATTCAGGATTGGTTCCATAATTGTTGTTACATTTTGTTAAATTTTTATTCTGCCTTGCTGCTTAAATTTTTTCATTGAAACATTAAATTGCACCATATAGTGCTAATTTCGAATCGACCAAACTTTCTCAAATTCATGCATCAACTCATCCTTGCAAGCACAGAGACAAGAACTGATCTTTCTCTTTTCAGCATTGATGATTTTTTCTCTATAGATTTTTGTTTTTTGATTATGCGAATTTGGAAATTTGCTCGAAGAAAGAAGTGTGATGGAAATGAAACAAGAACGAGAAGTTGAAACAGCAATTAACAAATTATGAATATTTTTGAAATCTCCAATATGAAGTAAAAGTCACCAAGGCAAGTAAGTAATTTTCAGTTTCATAACTACCTTTATCCTTATTTTCGTTCTGCAAATGCAGTTAATTCATTTCATATTATTTACTTGTAAATAATATGAAATGAATTACATATGAAATGAAGTACAGCATTTTTGCGCAGTGGAAATATCTCGGAATAACTTTTAGCGAAAGAATGATGATAAGATACACAAGAAATAATAGTAACACTATAAAAAAAACTATAAATGCTTCGATTTTGATCATTTCTGCCTGCATTACCTTATTTTTTTTTACATTGAAGACGAATAATTACCTTCAAAGTTTTTCTCACAATTATTCGCCGATACCAATCAACAATAACCAGCAAGTGTATTCTTTGACAAAATTCAATTTTCACGATAATTTGAAATAAAATTAAAAAATCTGAGTACTTCAAGTTTAATTAAAAAAATTGTTTGCAAAAGCACTTTTCTGCAATCTTTAAACGAATTTGGCAGAAATTGGCAATTATATTTCAAAACTAAAATAAAAATGCCACTTCGATAATGTGACAAGCATGCGCATATTCATTCAAAGTTCTTTAAAATTGCACATTTACGGTGCACGTTTAAAAGTAATTTTGCGAAGTTGAAGCCGATACTTTGAATATTTGACCATGACCTCTACATATTGACTATGGTGATACATTTTTCATTATTTGAAGTGTGCAAATAAATCTCACCAAAAAATTTCATCAGAAAAGGAGCAAATATTACTAATCAAAATCATCTGCTGTGCCATATTAATTAGGTCATCCAGACAAGCACTATTTGTTAATGGTCATCTTGTTTGATTAATCTGAAATATGGAAAAAGTTCTAGTGGTTGAGCAAAAATCTTTGTCATAAGTTGTTTCTTTTGCTTCAAATAATATTATTAGTAAAATTATCTAATGGTGGAAATAATAAAATGATTTATTTTTGTTATCAAAAATTAAAATTCCACACAACAGATTTAAAATAGTAAATTATTTATAGTAAAGGAAGAAAATTTTCATTAGAGATCATACGCAATCATACAGATTAGCTATTCGCTTACAATTTGAAAAGTTGACAATTCGAGAAATCATAAGAAAAAATCGGACTGCTTCGTTCGATAATTGCAAGTTCAATAACAATCACAAGTTCGCAAGTTCGATAACAACGATCGGATTAAGAATGGAATATTTGATAAACAACGAATTTAAATGGAATTAGCAACTAATTTCAAATGTACTAATTTGATTTATTGGACAATTAATATAGAGTTTAAATTAATCCAGGCATAATATTTAAAAATATACTGTTACTTTGATATTTATTAAATCCCTGAAAACAAAATAGACTTTACTATTTATCATGAAAATTAAAATTGCCATAAAAAGAGATTACGAATCTATATTATAGTAGTTAATGGTCACCTCATTTGACTTATACGAATTAAAACGTCCAATTAAATTAAAAAAGAGCACGTTATTGCCAATATTATTGTCCTTTCATATTATTGCATGTTATTGCTGTTGTAATTGCCATTTTAGGTTATTGCCAATGGCCATCGATGGTTGGGTCAAGAGGTCAAGAGGTCAAGAGGTCAAGAGGTCAAGTGGTCAGAGGTATAAAACCGAGTTGTTTCAGCCCTACTTCTCATTTCTTTTCATGCGCAATCTGGAATAGGTTCAAAAATGGAATCGAAACAATCCGAACTAATTTTCGGCTGAATGCCAGACTGGAAATTATTTCGATTTATTTTTGACTTTTTCATTCATATACTTTTTTGGAACTGACCAATGAATATTATAGTACCCATCTGTGTCTGTAACTAAGACGATGACTTCGGCCGATCCTCTATATTTCGGGCCAATGATTCCAAACTAAATCAGCAACAGGGAAATATTTGCTCTGTATCGGTTTTTGAGTAAAAAAAATCGAAATAACTTTAAGAAGTAAAACAAGTGAAAAAACGGAACATTCTGGAAAGAACTTCAATATCAAAAAACGACTTTCAGCGTTTAGTAAAACCAGTTCTACAGTACTTTTATATTCGAAAATAATCAATTTCCAGCAAATCAATTCTTCCAATGTCTTTCGGTTTGGGTATTAGAGCATTAACTTTAAAATCGAAGGTTATAAAATCGAGTCGTTTCAACCCAATGCGTTATTTCTTCCCATGCCTATGGAAGCATAAACTGTAAGGGATTTAAAAGGATCCGAACTAGTTTTTGACTAAATGTCAGACTAAAAGTTATTTTGGTTTTTTTCATTCATATACTTTTTGAAGTTGACTAATGAATATTATAGTGCCTACTTGTGTCTACTACATCTGCGTCTACCTACAAAACGATGACTTCGACAGATATGTGATTAATTAAGGCAGGAATACCTGCTGTATTAATTTTTGAGTAGCAAGACAACTGAAAAGCAGAATATTCTGGAAAAAAACTTCAGTATCGAAAATCAGTTTCTTCTACAATACTTTTCATATTCAAAAATAATCAATTTTCAGCAAATCAATACTAGCAATTTACCATTATCAACATGAAGCTTATCAAGGTGATATTTTTCGTGCTAGCGGTATTCGGTAATATTTCTCATGGTGACAATAATTCAGACCTTTGTTTGCAACACAAGGACCAAAAGAAGTAAATGAGTAATATTATTTTAATCGGCTAAATGAAAAAAGTTTGTCCAAATATGATGAACTGGACATATCACAGCGTTACCTAATTACGTGGCCTAGACAGCGTTACCTAATTACGTGCCTAAACAACGTAGAGAAATTCCATCATAGTAGATATTTAATTTAAATAAAATTATAATAAGATAACCGTAAGTGAACAAGTTACTTCAGGCTATTGATGAATAAGGCACAAATGAATTTGTCTTTGGAATTACTACGCCATTCTTCACAGGCTAATGAAGCAGCACTATTCTCACCATTTTCAATAGCTTCCGCACTATCTGTACTGTATGCAGGTGCTAGAGGTGAAACCGAAAGTGAAATAAAGGCAGCACTTTTTGCAGGTAAGCAAAGGCATTTTTAAGTTCATTCTGATAAAGCTGCTTTATGATACTAAGAAATGGAAATTCAAATCTGATAGCTTCATGAAAACTGTTTGATTCAAGAAACTTAACCAATAAAAGTTTCAGATCAACCAAAAGATGTATTTGATGCATACATTAAATGCACTATCCAGAATATTCGAAATCAATCGAAGCGTGATAACCATACTTTGCAGTATTTGAGTAAAATTTATGTAGAAGGAAATTTTTTGAAGCCTGATTTTAACGATACAGCACATCCACAGTATGCTTATGAGATTGCACCGCTTAATTTTGCTGCGTTTTTGCAAAGGAATGGTTCAACGAAAGTACTACTGCATTTTTATATTAATTTTGAATTTTGAAAAAAAAAAATCCATTAAAAAAGTTCTTAATATTTTTTTCTGAATTTCAAATTTCCTCGATTTAAGTCAATTTAAGACAAATAAAATTTTCTTGTAACTTCTAGCTAATTTTAAATGATTATTTCAATATGTATTAAAAAAGCTGAAGCATACTACAGGCATTTGTCAACTGGACAAACTTGATCAAAAACAATGGAGTCCGTAGTTCTATTCACGTGGTTACAAACAAACCGTTTTATTTGCTAAATAAAATCGTGTTCACTGGCGATTGGCTGAATGAATTCCTGCCGTTGAATTTAAAGTCACTTTTCCACATTGGACCAAGGGAAAAAACCGATGTATTTTATTTGATCACTTCGTTACTTTTGCAAAGATTGATAAGACAGTGATAATAGATTATGCCACCTCATTACCTACTGTTTTCCATCTTACTTCGCAAAGTACAAAAATAATCAAATTGTCCAAATTATCCAGCGAAAAGTGAAGATAATCGAAACATTGGTCGTTTCAATATTGAACGAAGCCTTAGAGAGAAAGTTCACTTTATTTTTGAATAAAATTGACGACATTAAGAAAATGCAAAATTCAGATACCAATGATGATAAAGACGGCGCGATTTCCGTATTTCGAAGATGAACAAGCGCAGGTGGTATCTTTACCGTTGAAAAATTCCGAAATGCAAATGTTAATCATCCTGCCTAAAGAGATATACGGACTAGCAAAGCTTGAAAATAAACTTACCGGAGAAAAGCTATTTAATTACATTGATGCGCTTAATATGTCACGCAAAATTACGGTACGTTTTAAGTTCTCCTTAATGATTCATTTTACTATTTCTTTGCTCATTTACATGTATTGTGCATTTCTAGATTGACAGATTTCACAATTTTTGACCAAATAAGTGTCTTCAGAAGTCCCGATCATTTAGATCAAGCGGTTTAATCATTTAAGAATTAAATTAAAATCAACATTCTACTAGCTTTTCAAACTTTGAAAGTTTTAACCTTATTTTCCAGTGTGCTGGTGTTTCCATTTATAAATTTTCCAAAAATTTCAATTACTTTTAGATTAGGATGCCGAAGTTCACATTTAAAGAACGGAAATATTTGTCAGATGGACTGAAAAAAATCGGAATACGATCGCTGTTCGATCGATCAGCTAATCTTTCGGGCATTTCCGATCAAGGATTGCTTATATTAATTGATTTAGGGCATGTAAATCACATCCAGGTTTTTTTGGGTTTTGTTCTTAATTTAATTGATTTTTATTCAGCTTCAAATTTTAATCAAAATCGATCAATAATAATTTGTTGTTAAATGCTTCCGAAAAAATCCATCCAACACTATGATAAATAAATAATCTCAGAGAACAATGAATTAAGGTTAATGAAAAAGGAATCAATACAGAGATCCCAAAAAATTTGTCGGCCGTGATAATCGAAGATGGGCTAAAATTTAATGCCAATCACCCTTTTCTTTATGCGATTATTGACAACAGCAAGACTATTCTATGGATTGGTCGTTTCACAGTGAAGAAAGACGAAGAATCAATCTCAACCACTCAACAAGGAAGTAGAAAGAAAGGCCAAAAAACAGATGTTTCCATCTCATCAGAAACACCTGAAGATGAAACAGATGATTTAGTTGAAAGCGATTTTGTCACCAAATCTGTTACCACTCAACAAAGAAGTAGAAAGAAAGGCCGAAAAACAGATGTTTCCATCTCATCAGAAACACCTGAAGATGAAACAGATGATTTAGTTCAAAGCGATTTTGTCACCAAATCTGTTACCACTCAACAAAGAAGTAGAAAGAAAGGCCAAAAAACAGATGTCATTTCATCAGAAACATCTGAAGATGAAACAGATGATTTAGTTCAAAGCGATTTTGTCACCAAACCTGTTATGACCAATAATACGAAGAATTTTTGAGAACTGTTGATAATTTTTATGATAATTTTATACGTTTGAAACATGATGTTGAATAAAAAAGTGCAGAAATTGTTTAAACAACATACATTTATTTTGGTTCTCATTTGCAGTGACGATTTTTTTCATTGTCTTTGCTAACTACTTAATGTAATATTTAGGAAAAGGTCAAAAGACTCAAAGGTCACGAACATTATAAAGATGATAAAAACTGTATTGGGCTACTCTGCTCTCTTATAGCATTTACAAGTATTTTCATCTGAAATTGAGAGCGCGTAATATTATTGTTCATTTACTTACTTTTCGTTTGTTTCCAGCTATTGCACTTCACTTAAATTTTAGTCTAAATTTTTTCCAACACAATTTTAAGCTCGATAATCGGAAAAAAAAGGCTGTTCGGAGTGTGCATTCCCTGTCCAGAATATTAGAAACGCATTTGAAGTTTCATTAAGAAGTTTTTTATTTTGATTTTTCTATTCTGATATTTTTTCCTCCCATTTTTTTTTTTTTTTTTTTTGTAAGAATTGATAATAGTAATACGAAATAAATAAAATTTCACGAAAAAATATACACTATATCGTGATTTTTTAATCTGCGCAGTCTATTATTTATTAAAAAAGCTAATTGCATTGAATCAATTTGATTTATTTGATGAGAAGTTAAATGATCAACAGTCGAAGGATGATCGATTGCCACGTTTATATCGAGACATTGAATGAGAAGGCAATATTTTAAATTTAAATCAAAATTAAAATTTTTTTCAAATCAAAAAAAAAGCAACTAGTAAAAGAAATGAACAAAATATAATTCATCTTTGGCGATTTACAAATTATTTAGAAGGAAAGAATCTTTCTAAATAATATCGAGAAAAATTCAAGACAATTGAATTTTCAGGATTCAGGAAAAACTCAGGAGAAAAAAAATTTACCGGAATATTTCATTTGCTTTTATAAATGGATTGAAGCTTACTGAACAAACATTTTTTTTTTTACTGCAGATGAGCAACCATTATATGAACGGAATTGTACTGAATTAAAACCAGAAGCAGTACCTCAGAATTGTTCTGCGTTACGACATGGTGTTATTTATGGCAAGTATCAGGTATACCATTATTATCGCCTTGTTTAACTGCAACAGTTTATTATTATCGCCGTTGTTTAACTGCGACAGTTTCATAATTTAGGATGAAGTAATATTTGAGTGAATAAATTTCGCATATTTTCAAACTTCAAACTTTTTGTAGCTTTAGAACATTGAACTATTTGAAATTACTATTGAGTTCATATATTTTTCATCAGTTGTTTCATTGCAGCAATTCTCATTTGCAGGCTAAACTAAAATTTGAATAAGCATAATTGCCTGTATCAGGTTTCATTTAGATCAAGTTTGTTGCTCATTGACCTGATATTAACGGATACTGCGATTAAATCAATCTAATACAATGCTCATAAACCATCAAATAATTGCATATTTTTTGTTGTTCAGTGTTATTTATTTATTGCTGTATCGAATATATGCATCAATGTTTTTCTTTGAATACTTCTGCAATCATAAAGGAAATGATCTAAGGTGAGCGAATAGTTCATCAGCTAATATCTTCGACTATTTTCTTATCCCTGAAAGAAATTCCTTTGAGACATTTGACTTTTAAGAGCATTCTTCTTCTAAAATATCCTTTACAATTGATCAAAATAAACTGGGGCCTTCCTTTATTACTAATAAACTATACGTTGTCTATTCCCAAAAAAAAATTCAGAAATAAATTTTTATTGTTCAATCCAATACGCAATGCAATGGCAATAGATGAAGAACAAGTATTTCATGTCAATTATCCTTTCTCTATGCAAAAATTGACAATTGCGGGATTATTCTGTGCATTGATTGTTTCATGAGCAAAAAGAGCAAAGAAGAAAAAAAAAGGAAATACCGAGAAGGATAAAGTCATTCAGAAACAACCGAAATATTCAAAAATTGAACGTTGAAGTTATCGAATTTTGAATTCAATTCAATTTCGATAATCATTCGAAATGAGGCCACACATTTTCCATTGACTTGGGTTGTCGGAAAAGGTAAATCTTAAGATGAGTATTCCGACATTTTGGCATTTCAAGCGGGAAATATTCCTTCTTTTTTTTGAATTTAGAAGAATTCGCAATCTTTTAATGAATTCAACTTTTCAGTACTTTTCCACTGTCCTCGCGATTATTTCTACACTTCACCGATGAAAAGTTTTATGAGCTATTACTTTCTAAACGAAAAATGATAAGCCAAATCAAAATCAAAGCCTCTCTATAATCTGAATATATATATATATAAATTTTCATATATATGAAAAAAACCCTGTGCAGTCATTTTTGCCATCAAACACGTCTCAGACTTCGGTCCTTTTACGTACATCTATCATCACATCGATCAGAGGATAAATCAACTCCTGACTTTTCTTTACCTTTATTATTGTATTTTATGAGTGCAAACAATCTGAATCGCCGACAAGCAACACGGATTATAGCTTTACAGACAATCAAAACGGGTAATAAGTGTGCAGTAAACATGAAAGAAGAATTTTTATTCACTAAAATACGTAAAACAATGAAGAAATCCACGAATCCATCCCTTCAGTAAAGAAACAAAGTAGAAATTCAATGTTTAAAAATATAAAAATCACATATAAACATAAAAAAATGCAACAGTCAGAAAAAAATATGAGTTTTCTCATGGCTTTTCAAATTGCCTGACTCAGAAAAGCTTTTGTTGCATATCTTACAAAGGTAAGGCCTCTCGCCGGTATGAATTCTCTCATGAGTTTTCAAGGTGTATGAACGAGAAAAACTTTTATTGCATGCCTTACAAGGGTAAGGCCTCTCGCCGGTATGAGTTCTCTCATGGGCTATCAAACTGCTTGGCTGAGAAAAGCTTTTGTTGCATATCTTACAAAGGTAAGGCCTCTCGCCGGTATGAGTTCTCTCATGGACTTTCAAATTGCCTAACTGAGAAAAACATTTGCTGCATATCTCACAAGGATAAGGCTTCTCGCCGGTATGAGTTCTCTCATGGATTTTCAACTTGTCTGAACGAGAAAAACATTTGTTACATGTCTCACAATGGTAGAGCTTCTCGCCGGTATGGTTCTCTCATGGACTTTCAAATTGCCTAACTGAGAAAAACATTTGTTACATCTCTCACAACGATGGAGCTTCTCACCATTAGTATTCTTGTGACGGTTCATATCTGTTACTTTCTTCTGACGTACCTTACACAGATTTTCCCTCTCACCTTTTTGTTCAGCACTCTTTTTCTGACTTGTTGAATTCATTTCGTTCATTCCCATCGCTCTTACATTTATCTCTTCCGGTGATAAAATCCTTATCGCTGGTTCGAACCTCTCTATTTTATTTATTATCATCCGCTTTTTCCAATGCCTTTTATCTATCTCATTGATTGATATGTTCCGTAATTCCCCATTCAATAAACTTGACGACTTTGCTTTTTCCGGTTGTGCTTCCTCAAATGATAGAAATTATCAATCTTGCATACCGTCAAAATTGTGAAATATTCGAAAAATTGTAGTGCTATGTTGTATTATTTAGGCATAAAATAAACTTACGATATTTTGAATATTGCCAAGTTGTAGGAAGAAGAAGAGGAAATAGATGAAATGCATATCAATGAAGGTAATTTCTCTGTGAATTCTGAAAAATGGAGAATTTCCTTCCGCTAAAATGATAACGGTTGTACACGCTAATCGAACGACCAGTGCAGCGAAGTTGCGTTGTAGGCAAGGAATTTGATAGAAAAGTAATTTTATTAGAAAAAAGAGTGCTTCTTTGCATATTTACAATAAAATTCCAACATTTCCTACAGAAATGAATGAAATAGAATTTACTGAATGAATTTGTGGACAAAAATTTGACAGACACCATGAATTACTTCTGTTAGGAATTGTTAAGGAATGGATTTATAAATGCACATTCAAATGGGAGTGTACACATT
>JBAMDO010000312.1:0-63489 GCA_037074765.1 Mansonella perstans | reverse complement strand
TGTGTGTGTTTGCATGCATATTTGTGTGTATGTGTTTGCATGCATGTTTGTGTGTGTTTGTGTGTGTGTGTGTGTGTGTGTGTGTGTGTGTGTGTGTGTGTGTGTGTGTGTTTGCATGCATATTTGTGTGTGTTTGTGTGTGTGTGTGTGTGTGTGTGCGTGTGTGCGTTTGCATGCATGTTTGTGCGTGTGTGTGTTTGCATGCATATTTGTGTGTTTGTGTGTGTGTGTGTGTGTTTGCATGCATATTTGTGTGTTTGTGTGTGTGTGTGTGTGTGTGTGTGTGTGTGTGTGTGTGTGTGTGCGTTTGCATGCATGTTTGTATCTTTATGTATTTGTTTGTCGTGTCGTGTATGTCTGTGTATGTCAACTTGTCCTTTCGTTTTTGAAATACTTTCTCTCGAATATTGCTTGAAATATTTTTTGTTCACTTATAGATTGTTTATAATTGCCAAATATAGGAAGGGTAACATAAACGAATAGATATTATCAGTTTTTTTGCTTTTACCAATTGTGAATCCAATAAATACGGACTACATTTGGGATAATTAGATGTTGTTGTTGTAATTGTTATTGTTAGTGCTTTAGTTATTGTTATTATTATTATGTTGTTGTTGTTGTTATTGTTATTGAATCAAATAATATTATGATAATTTAATTTCGAAAAAAACCACTCAATTTTCCTGACAAAAGAATCCATCATGCATCTTTTTATCCAAATCATTAATTCATCCTTAATCCTGGAGCCTCTTAAGTGATTACTATCATCTTCTTTCATTCATTCATTCAGTGGATCCAAACTGTGTGTGTGTGTGTGTGTATGTGTGTGTGTATGTGTCTGTATGTGTCTGTATGGGACCGTGTGCACCGCCGATTCAATTGTCATATTTCTGCGGCATAAATATCCCATCATATATGTCAATTTGTTTGTCGTTCTCGTTAGTTGAAAATTTTTAAATCTGAAACGATAGACTAACTAATCGACCGGGCGACTGATGGACCAACTAAAGCAACCAGTTAACCGCTGAAATGAACGAACGATCGATTTTTGTCGGTTTAGTTATTGAACAGCTAGTAAAGAAGACGGACGGGTGAAGTGTGTCGTGTGTGTGTGTGTGTATGTTTGTGTATGTATGTGTGTGTGTGTGTATGTGTGTGTGTGTGTGTGTGTGTGTGTGTGTGTGTGTATGTGTGATGCGATAGAAGTAACGTACGGAATCACGTGAAACTAGCATTGATATGGTCGTGAAATAGAGAAACTCTCTGGTGTAATCTTAGGCAGAAAAATAATTAACATAATGGTATTATTAATTCTTATGCAATAGCAATAGCTGATGCCATCGAAACTTTAATTGAACTGATGGCTTTTTTCTTTTCTTTGTTACTTGCACTGATTGATAAGTTACGTTACATAAAGGAATAACGAAATGATGTACTTATATTTGTAAATTTTTGTTATGAATGTCGTTTTCAAACACTTTAATTTATAAAAATACATCTTACGTTCACAAAAATTTCACTTGTAATTGAAATTCATTCATTCTATCATATGTTTTTTTTCTTTTTTTTTCAGGAAAAGGAACGTATAAAGTTGTTTTCTTTGGATAAATTATTTCCCGCAAATATCAATTCGGATTTGAGCGAAATAACGAAATTATTGTTTGCAGTGAAACACAACATTTCGTGAGTTCTACCTTGTGTTATTCAGGCATAATTTGTGCCTGAATATTTTTGACTTTGACTTATACAATTAAATTCTTAATATATTTAAAAAAAAAAAAAAAAAAAAAAACAATATTCCATTTTAACTTGGAATTATCCAATCATCTTCAGTTAGAGCTTAGTTCAACTTGGTTTAATTCATTTTTGATTCAATTTGTTTCTCTATTTTGTGAGTTCTATCTTGTGTTATTTAGGCATGCATACATAATTTGTACCTGAATACATAATACGTGAATACCTGACTTTGACTTATACAACTAAATTATTAATATATTCAAGAAAAAAGAAGAATATTCCATTTTAACTTTGGAATTATCCAATCATCTTCAATTAGAGTGTAGTTCAACTTGATTAATTCATCTTTGATTCAATTTTTATTCATCAGTATTGTCTAATTTCTTTGCTTATTTCATGATATTTTTTATCATTTTTCATTCTGATTTCTTTATTGACTTTTATATCATTTCAAATTTTTACTGTATTAATTAGGCCCTGTTTTGCTCACATCCCTTCCAACAATCATTCCATCCGGTTTCCATTTACTTCAATTTATTCCTACTGTACTTAATAGTGTAATTTCATCTGATTCACTTCTATTTAATTAAATTTCGAATTATTTGCGTCAGACCTTTATTTGATATAGTTTATGAAATGCGCTTGGGAAAAAATCCAGAATTCAGAATTACATATGTGCACTTATTTCCACACGACTAAACATAGTTGTTGTGTGTGAAGCTAATTGGAGTTAGATTTGAAAGTTTGTTTTCTTGCAGTTTGTTTTTCAACATTGAATCGAACATTTTTGACACAGTCAACAGATCTTTGATGTGATGCACTCTGTGAACTTTCTGTAGAGTCAAAGGAATTGTGGGAAATAAGTAGGAAGGAAAGAAAGTGTGAAGAAAACACAAGGGAAATAATATGGAATGAAAATTGGGATTTTTAGAAAAACAAAGAAAAAAAGAAATTGAAAGAAAAGTTCAGATGGTTGGAATTCCAAGCTCACTCGTTGTAAATGAATTAGCAGTTGTATTCTGGCCAGGAATTCCAAGCTCACTCGTTGTGAATAAATTAACAGTTGTATTTTGGCCAAGGATTGATTCCAAGCTCACTCATTGTGAATGAATTAACAATTGTATTCTGGCCAGGAATTCCAAGCTCACTCGTTGAAGTAAATGAATTAGCAGTTGTATTCTGGCCAGGGATTCTAAGCTCACTCGTAAATGAATTAACAGTTGTTTTCTGGCCAGGGATTCCAAGCTTACTTGTAAATGAGTTAGCGGTTGTATTCTGACCAGGGATTTCAAGTTCTTTCGTTATGAATGAATTAACAGTTGTGTTCTGGTCAGGGATTCCAAGCTCACTCGTTGTGAATAAATTAGGAATTGTATTCTGGCCAAGGATTGATTCCAAGCTCACTCGTTGTGGATGAATTAGCAGTTATATTCTGGCCAGGGATTTCAAGCTCACTCGTTTTGAATGAATTAGCAATTGTATTCTGGCCAAGGATTGATTCCAAGCTTACTCTTTGTGAATGAATTAGCAGTTGTATTCTGGCCGTATTTATCTCTTTGATTCTTTGTTGAAAACAGCAAATTGGTATAGTTGCTTTGCAGAAAATTTATTGGCTAATTTTTTCTTTGCTAATCATAGATGTTATTGTAAAAGATAACTTCCACTCTTTTATTTATTGATTGATTTAATTTCGCTATATTGGTCACCCATCCATTAATTAACTTATTGATTTTACATTAGTATTACCGATTACTCATATTACTCTTTTGTTATTAATTATACATTATTTACTCTTTCGAATAACGCTGCAAAGTGTCAAATACCATTTCACTAAATATATAAAGTCATTTTTTGTTGAGTGAACTCATAATATATTAAACAAATTTGAACTTTTAAAAATTTTAAATTCTTTTCTGGCATAGAAAATTTGAACCATGATAAATTTGGAATAAATTCCCATTGAAGCAGATTTGTTTATTTTAATTTTCTTATTCCTTATTAAACATTATTGGGGGAGAAAATGATGAAACAATGAATTATTGGTAAGTGTTGAAAGAGTTTTCTTACCTTTTATAACTTTATTCTTTACCAATTTATTTAATTGATTTACTTCAATTTATCTACATTGTATTTGCTCTCTTCTTTTACTTCACTTTTTTTCCAATTTGTTTAATTTTAATTACATTTCTTTCAAAAAGCCTAATTAAAGCGATTTATCAGTTGACGATCTCATAAATGTCATCCTGGAAAAAATCGGATAATTCGAACATTTAGTATGCAAATTTAGCATTCTTCGGAATGCATATCCCTACTTGAAATATCTCTGTTAAATCTAATTTTTTATTTTAATTTGTCAAATTTGAAATCTTAGGCTTTATGACTCGGGTTTTTATAAATATTGCATTAATACTCATTAAATCGTCAGTTTCCAAATGCATTGTTTGGTTTTCATTGGTATGAAATGATGTCGTTTTCTTTTTTTATAAATATTAAAAAATAAGAAGTTGAAATGAGACTAGTTGAAATGAATTGAAATGAGGCTAACTAGGTAGTTCCGGACAAATGATCTGGCTTTACTCTCTTGTACTTTATTTGTAATCGTGTACTATTAAAAAATAAGTATCAAGTATCTTAAGACATTGTTGCATCAAATGATGATTAGATAATTATTTTAACAATTTATAGGGCGTGCGGATTGCCGGATGGCGTTGCCGCCGACATCCGCAGCCGGAAAATCTAATTATGATCTTACCAGCGCTGATATCGTAAGTTTTAATGATTGACTGAAAAAGAAAAGAAAAAAGTTATTTTCATTCAATGATGAAAGTACTAACTTTTATATGCTATAAATATATTTGTTGAATTTTTTCAGAAGTATATTTGTATTATTATTTTTTTAGTTAACTTTTATGTAGCAAAGTTCATTTATTTTAAATTTGAAATTTAAAAAAGCAGTAAAATTTTTTTTGTAATGATTTCAACAATTTTATGATTTTTTTTTAAAAATTTTACTCTTACCTTCAAGTATTATCATTTAGTTTTTCTTTTTACGCATATATTGTCAAAAGCTTTTTCATCACTGTGCTAATTGATAATTAGGATTTAATTTTTAGATAAATTTACGATTGATCTTAGTGAGTGGAAAAACAAAAGAATTTCAATTGCCATCAAATTTCTCAGTACTTGATATAACTCAATATGTATTTGATCATTGGCCCGATGGTTTGTTAATTTGCTTCCTTTTTTTTGATTTCTCTTAATTAATTTTACCTTAAATTGATATTTTATATTCTAATCGATTCATTATTAATTCGTATAGACAGGATGAGAGAAACATGGATATTCAGTACATCATTATGTTAATAATTTTTTTTATTATTTTAATATGGTTTATCTATAAGGAAACGTATAACATAAATTATATTATTATTAAAAGATAATGTGACAAATATGATGTGGCATGCATAATTGTTGTTGAATATTCTAAAAGATGTGGTAAATGTGATATGACATGTCTCAATGAAATTAATTTAATTAAAATTTAAATTAATTACATCTTGCCACTTTGTTTATTTCTTTATTAATTTTTCCATTGAGAAATTTAAAAGGGTTAAAATGCAATTTAACTTTATATATAATGTCTATTTATTCTGGACATTGTAATTATAATTAATGTTATCAATATCTGTTTTTGTTGTTTATTCTATTTTAAAAAAAATTTTGTTTTCTTTTTTTTTACAGAATGGAATGATGAACGTGTGAATTCATCAACAATGCTGAAATTAATTTATCATGGACGTTTTTTACATGGTAGTGTTATCCTTAATGCATTATCATTACCCGTTGGGAAAACAGCAGTTATGCATCTTGTTACCCGTGAAAATTTACCAGAATCTAGTACTAATGGTAAGTTTGTGCTTCTAAATTAGAGATCTGCTGAATGTGATAAAACAGATTGATAAGTATCATTATAATTAAAAAAAAAGTCTGTAAAACATTCATTTGACGAACTACATGGCGAAAGTTATGAATTATAAAATGCTAAATTTATGGATTATAAAATGCTAAATTCATTAGTTCTTTTTTTGAAGAAAAATAGTTGGTAATATAATAATAATGTTGATAACATTAATGAGTTTTTCGTAATTATTAAATTAGCAAAAAATAAGGAAATAATATATTTAATTTATGAATTTTAACAAATTCATTTTATTTTCCTTTTTTCCATCCTTTTTTTCCCGCTTAATTAGGTTAATTATAACAGTGTAGTGTGCAAATTTTGTTCTAGGGATTAATGAAGGATAATTCGGATAATACTACATGTATGCAGTGTAAGTGTAGAATTTATTGAAAAATTGATAGGATTATATGATGAAATTAGGAGATCAGGAATTCGCGGGATTGAGGAAAAGCTCAATAAATTTTTTGAAGAATATTAAAATTTTTTGTTTGGATATATAAAATTGGAGAACTTAAGAGAAAGACAGAGCAATTAATTAAACGGTATTCCTCAAATGTTCTCATTTGCGTTCATGTAAATGTTCATGCATTTGAAATTTTCAAACAAATAATTTTGCTACAGGAAAAAGTTATTTTTTTTTATCAGATCATTCATTTGTACAGTGGATTAGTGATAGTACCATAGGATTTGATGGTCGGTATGAGTAAAACGCAATTACTAATTAATTAGTGAGTAGTGATCCTGTCTGGTTGATTCTAAATTATTATTTTGATTAAATTAAATTAATCTTCTTCTTCTGGTTTTTTGTATTTTACTAAGTCTAAAATTTTGTATTTTATATATTTCTTCTAACTTCTTTAGAAAATTATATATATTTTTTTCTTCCGAATATACTTTTTTTTTCAATTTTTATAGCACTTTTTAAAAATACAATTTAATATTGGAAAATTTTCTGGAATTTTCAGATAATCTAAAAAAAATGAAACGTCGTAATACATGCTGCCGATGTTGTCCATCGTAAAAGTGAAAATCGAATAGATTACAGTGATTTTGTGCGAAATGATGATTTATTTTATGGAATCAAATCGATTAATTTAAAACCACTTCCTGTCCTGCCCGTTTCATTGACTGATCATTCTTAACTTGATTAAGGTAATTTACAATGTTCAAATATAGTTGCTGCTTCTAGAAAAAGAGAAAAAAGATTTCCAAAAATGCCCTGTTGACTGGCAGATCTATTTTTGTTTACACTTTTAGGATGTGTACAATATCAAGTAAATGTTAAAGAAATATACCTTTTTTTTTAACGGTATTTTGTAATAAACAAACAAATAAATATTGTCAATGTTTGATTATTACTGCTGTATTTCTTGATAATTCACACTTGCACTGCAGAATTCGCTCTCAGAGACAATACAATAGCGAGAGAGGGAAAGAATAAAAGAAATGAAGCTTGGCTCATTATTGCCGTATACTTCACACATTAGGATTGCCTCATTTCACACATCTTTCAATTGCTAATTAGTACCAGGTCATAAGATCATGCTTCTAGTACCTACTAATTCACTATCAGTTTTAATTAAATCAAAACTACTATATGATAACGATGAATTTTCAAAAGACAGTGGTGTTGAGATGAAATCGAAGTTTAATTATCTTTTAGTTGTTCACATTTTCATCCACATTCTTTCTCTATCTCTATCATCATCAATATCCCTCAGAGAAGAATAAACGCCGTTAAGGATGCATTTTCCCGAATACTAGTATTCACAGATATTCTGAGTACTAGTATTTATATATATGCATTAGCAAAGCTCGAATTTTAAAAAAAATTTGCTTTCGAAATTTGAAATTCTACGATTGAAGCGATGATGCTCCACTTCCTCTTTTTTTTGCCATACCACATATCAATCAAATGTTTTGTTGTTTTTCTCCCTCTGTCCCATAAATCACTTCTGTTTCTCCCTCACTGTCCCAATGAATCACTTCGTTTTCTTTTTAATTCAGTTTTCACTTTTTCCAAAATGATAAATTAGTTTATTATTCAGTTTTTTTCGAAAAAACATTGTCAAAAAAAGAAAATTTTTTCCCTAACTTGTCAATTTACATAAAACATTTCATCACATTTCTTTTCAAAGTTTTTTAAAATTTTCTTTAAAAAAACCGCAAGAAACGAAATTTATATGCGACAAGGAAAGAAATGGATCACTTGTGAAATATTTTATGGAAACAATAAAAAATGAAAGAATTGGCAAAAAATGAAACGAAAATTTTTTTGAAAACAGAAAGAGCAAAAAAAATCATCTACAAAGAACATACATATACACACACGGTGACATTAATTAATACACAGTAAATTTAATTAGACAAAGAAAAGAAGGAAAACAATAAAAAAACCGACAAAGGATTAATCAATCAGGTAAGTAATAAAATAAATACAAAAACATAACTAGTTTTTATACCAATTGTCATTTCCCTCTATTAATTAAGGAACAAGAAAATAAATAAAAATACTTTAAAGTAAACAAATTAAGAATAAAAATTAATTTTGAAATACGAAAGCATCAATTCAATGAAATCAAAAAAGCAAATAATATGTGACATTTTTTTCCACACTTTTTTCCAATAGATCTTGTGTAATAACAACTAATAGGATGTAACAGCTGCTGTAACAACAGGTGATTCACCAGAAGTTAATTACACAACAACACTAATTAGGATTAACTTTATACAGTAACTACAAATTACCCCAAATTTCGATTTCTTTTACATTATCTTATTTAAATTAAATGGTTTACTAAATGAATAGTTCATTGTTTCCATTGATCACAGTTAGATGTGATCGTTAAAATTAAAATCAAAAAACAAGAAATCGATCTTTTGGAGAAACTTCATACATATCTTATACTCGCTGCATCATCATCCTACTGAGAAATCTTAAAACTGTTCAAAGATAGTTTGAAAGATTTTGAAATTTAAAAGAAATGGCTTTTTTTTTTACAGAAAAAGTGCAATAAAAAAAATTTGCAAAAATTAATGAATGACATAAAATGGCATTTCCACCGATTGAATTTCGTTTCAAATTTTTTTTAAGCATTTCCTCATTTAATATGGCAGGAAAAAGGGAATTAATGAAAGCAGAGATTAATGTTAATTACAACATTAACCAAATTATCCCATTACTACTTGTACTTGTTGATCAAAATTGATCAAATTATTGATCGAAACTTTGCCCAGATCAGAACAGGAATGGATAGTTACAATTGATTCATCTGTCAAGCATAAATTATGAAAGAGAATCAAATGAAATAAATTGAATAATCATCCGTGTTTTGAGACGACCCGTTTCATGAAATGATTGGGGAAAAGAGTGAAACCTTGGCGCTTTAAACCTAAAACCGCGTAAAACCTCACCGTTTTGCCGGTAAAACCGATAAAACCTTAAAACTCAAAACGCTGGTAAAACCTCGAACCAAAAGCGATGAAAGCACACTGTATTTCACTTCACTATTTGAACATATGAAACACTACGATAACACATATCTATTACAAATCACCAATGATTGATTTACTTAAGGAATAATACAAAATCAAACAACAAATCAATTTCCAAACATCATTTAGATTCTTTTATGCAAGTTACCCGATCAATACCCGTGTTTCTACAACAACTTATATGCTGACAGATTAACCTATTTATTGAGGAACATCATTTCATCGTAATTCAATCAAAAAGGTTCCAACAGATTTATGCGCCATCCGAATGATTTAACCACAGTAATTTATCATTCATACTCCAGAGAAAAGGAGTTTTAATTAATTAAATCACCAGTTTCTCCATCCTTGAACTGATGATATGAACTTTAATCAACCAAAATCAATCATTTTCCTCTTAAATCCTCTCTACTAGGTTATGGCTACCTTCCCGATTGCATAATATCTTCCTCACGCTTCTGTCGTGCCAGCTGTTCCAATGTATTGGAGTACGGATTCTTTCCACTATACAGTGCTTGCTGCAAATTAGCTGCAGCGGCTGCGTTTCCAAGTGACATCAGGCCAGAATTGAAAAGACCGGCTGCTGCGCTAAGACTTTGCGGTAAACCTGCTGCTGCAGCTGCTGCCGCAGCAATTCCACCTGGAGGTGTAGCACCGGTTAAAGTGTATGATGACGGGAGACCGCGTGAAGCGTTATAAAGTTGTTGTTGTTGTTGTTGCTGATGTTGCTGCCGTTGCATTTCAAGCAGTGCTTCCAATGATGGTTGCGATTGCTGCCGCATTTGTGCCGCGAAAAGTTGCTGTCGCATGAGTTCAAGGTTTGCAGTTGGTGACATCGATGTATTGCTACCTAAACCTGCGGCATTACTCAAAGCCACCATATAACGATCCATCATTTGCTGCTCCATTTGCATGCGTACTAAATCGAGCGATGAAGGTGGTGGAGGTGGTGGTGGCGGTTGCGGCGCGCCACTAACCGGAACATGTGCTCCGGTAGCAGCAGCAGCAGCAGCAGCAGCATTGGAACTCATTTGTGCAGCTGCAGCTGACTGTCGTAATGCTTCCATCTGAAACATATTATTTTAGTGAAAAACTGAGGATAAGAAAAATGATTCGCCGAGAAAATTTTTAAAAAATTCGGAAACTTTTCAAAAAAGAAACAATAAAGTGCGAGAAATAAGAAATTTCTCAGAGTAATAAAGACAAAGACGAAATTGGAAATTTTTTTTTTAAAGAAATTCCGGTATTTAACTTAAATTTAAAATATGAAATTTCCCGGCACTAAATCTTAACCTACCGATTGCATCTGCTGCAACACAGCAGCCATACTAGGATCGAATAATCGCTGTGACGAGTAAACGGATTGCGCCTGCGATGTTACTGCGGAAAGAGGATGCGGCTGAGCAGATGCAGCTGCCGCAGATGGTAACAAATACGGCGCGGAGGAAAGCGAACCATTCGGCAGAGCTGCAGCAGCTGCATTTTGTTGGACATTTTGCAATGCAGCAAACATAGCCGCTTGAGCGGCTGCTTCACTGGTACCATTGGTAAGGGAAGCGGTAGCACCAGGTAAATTCGGCGCCAGAGGTAATGATGAACCAAGAACACCGGGTAGGGCACTTGGAAGAGATCCTTGAAGCGGAGGCATAGTACCGCCAGCTGCGGCTGCAGCAGCCGCAGCTACCGCCATCGATGGTGTCATCAGGCTATTGCCGGAACTATTGCCGGCATTACTACCACCACCAAGTTGTAAATGTAATGCAGAAGTTGTTGGGCTGCGACTTATTGTTGTTGTCGTGGAACGACCTTGTGATTGCTTTGGCGTCGCGCTGAAAAAATTTTCTTGTTTCATTAAATTAAATCGATTTTTTTTAAAAAAAGACTGAATGAATCATAAAAAGAAAAACTGAGTGGGAATGAAAACATTTGAAAGCAATATATTACAGATTAATACTTATCAAAAAATTCAATTATATAATGAAAGGAAATTTAACTATTTAGTTTTGATGACAGGAAATTAAACAGCTATGAAGGTACGATGATAATTAATCATTAAAATGATCAATGTTTTATTAAGAAACGATCCCAAACCGATAATATTGTTTTAAGACCTATTTTAAATTATTTTAAACTTAATTATTTTTTAAACTTAATCTATTCTTCAGATGACTGAAGGCGTTTCCCTTTTTTTTTCAACCAAACTTGATAACAATGGATATTTTCTTGAAAAACTGTAAATCATATTTACCTTTGACGAGCCATTTTGCTAGGATCAGAGAGTTGTTGGAAGGGTAGAGCAAACGGTGAAGATAAAGCACTGGATTGAGCTAATGCTGGAAATGATGTTGGCGGACCGTTACCCAAACTGCAACAGTAATTAATTCTCTTAATTAAATACTGAACTTTCTTACTGTAAAAAAATTCTACTAAAGAGTGCATCCATCATATACTAGGAAATACGCTAATAATATTAGAAAAAAATTGTAAGATTCTCAAAAAAAAAAAAATTGTCAAAAATATATTTTAATTGCGTAAAAAATTAATTCCTGAGAAATAAAATTATATTAAAAAGTTAAAATCAGCCAAAGAAAATGATAAAAAATGAAGTAATCAAGTTCCAATTAATTTTTGGCTAAACTTCCCGTTAATTTTCAAAATTAGAACATATTTAGAGTGTGAAACTGTGCAACATATCTTGATAATATTCTATACTATATAGTAAAGAAGCAACATTAATTATCACCATAAAATGTAGTGATAGTAAAGAAGCAACACTAACTAATAACTATAATATATAATATGAAATGTTCACTAAATTGCTGCTTACTGTAAGATCAAAACTGTTAAAGCTTTCACATTTTAACTTTCTGATTTCTACTTATTCAGTAACCATAATCTATTTCATTCTTAACGTCATAATGAGCTCGTAAAAAGCAGAAATTTCAAACTTTTTTTGCAAATTTCATTTTCAATTATTCTGCAGTAGTAATGGAAAAAAATGGAAAGAAAGATGAATGAATTAATGAAATTTTAGAGATATGAAAAGCATTTAACAATTTAAATGATCGACAACGGAAAGGAGAACTTTTAACCAACACTAAAGTCACCACCTATGAATCAATCAAAAAATTCTAATGGGATTTCAATTCAGATTTCAACAAACAAATTGATTGATAGTTTTTTGCCCGAACTTTTCTTTTCAGCATATCTTCTTAACCCAGAAAGGAAGCTAACTAAAGCTAAACCGCATTTAATTCCAAATACCTAATGAAATTATTTCTATTATCTGCCTTCATTTGGTAAAAAAATTCTATCACTGCTCAAGTTTTAATTCAGACGAAGAGAATTAAATTCGATTCACTTCTCATTCTCTCCTCCTAATCCGGACTAATAATTAAACAATGATCCCCTGGATAATTCTAGAACTAATTCTAAATTACAACTATAGTTTTCCACAAGCTGAAATCTAATTTCCATTTTTCAGTTCTTTCGAATTTTTCCACGAAATTGCATCAGTCCTTTCATTCTTCAACTTTTTTTTGTTTTTTCTTCATAACTGCAGCAACAACGAATACATCAATTCGAAAAATTTAAACTCTAATCTTTTGCTGAACACACAGGAAACAACCATAACATTGTTAATAAAGAAAAAGAATTATTCTCACTTCTCTTTGATCAATGATTTTTTAAATAAACAGATTGAAGTTGTAGCAATAATGTAGTAAAAATTACATTTATCTCTCATGCAAACAAAATTTACTCATACAAACAAAATTTACTTCGTCATAGGTTAAAATAAATTTACAATCTACGATCGTTAATCAATTACTTGAAATTTATATTCACATCTACTTCACAACCAACCACTAGGAAAGCGTAACATAATATTACACTTATTAGTTAATGATAACGAATCTATGGAATCTGGAAATTTCAAAAAGTAATTAATTTACCTTGGCATACTTGCATTTGAAGTAGAGGGTGGACAAAACGGAGCCGTTATGCCACCACCTGCTCTCATCGTCGTAGATGCATTAGCATTATTTTGCGATGATGATGGTGCTGCTGAAGATGATGATGATGAACTTTGTGATACTGCAGTTGCCGTTGCAGTTGCAACAACAGATGGCTGTGGTGTTAAACGGCGTTCTTTCTTCGATAATATTTCATATGCTATTTTAATATGCATCGCACACCAACGTCCCTGTTTAGCCTGAAATTTCAAAATTAAGATAAAAAAAAAATCAAAATTAAAGAAATTAAAAACTCTATTAAAATGAAAAATTCCATTATATCAATTACTCGTACTTCCATTATATCAAATGAATTATACAGTTACACGTAACTTCCATAATATCAAATGAATTTATGCAACCGGAAGTGTCATATCAAACTGCTCGAAATTCTAATTCTTATACGATCAGCTCGCTTTATTATTACTTCCAACAAAGTTTTTATTGTTACAACATTTAAAATTCATATTTTTTTTCAATCAGAATTTAAGAAAACTTTCAAAACCTAAGAAATTTTTAACTTCCGATCCTCCTTCTCTCCTAATTATAACCAGGCCTTTATTAAGATTGTTTCCTCACAAACACTTCAATCAAAAGCATCAATACTTTCTCTTACAGATTATTTATGCATCAGATGAAGGAAGGATATTATACTTAGATAAATGCATTCTATAATAAAAAATAACACTGATGCCATAACAAAGAACAAAAAAAAAAATATTTTGCGAAAAAGAGTGCTATATTTTATCGTTTCCTAATAAAAATCTTAAAATGCTTTATCAATATTTGATCGAAATTTCCGTTTCACATTCACTTATTTTGTATTTCACTCGTTTTAATTAAAATTCATCTACACAGTATGCGCTTAAGACATTTCTTTATTCTTGCAAATGGATAATTTAAGCATGTTTGTGCATATAATAACTAATAAAATTTTAATTAAAACTTTGAAATATATCGAAAAAGTTTACCAGACTTTTCATTATTACACTACAGATATTCAAAGATTACCTATCGAGTAAATAACAACAAAGTACTTCAAAATAATAACAAAAAAACTTCCGAACTTTTAATTTTTAAATAAACTTTTAATGCAGAATGAACAAAAGCAGTAAGAAATGAACAAAATGTACCTTTATAGGCAATGGCTGAGTATTAGCAGTTGGTAAAGTTCGTCCTAACAGTGCAGCATTGGTTAGTTGTGAATTAAGTGCAGCAGTACCGGGTGGAAATTGGATACAACCCATTGATGCTGCAGATGAGGTTGATGGTTGAGCTGCTGCCGTAAGGGTTGTTTGAGGCATGGTACCTTGCGCAAGTGACATCGTCTGAAATTAATCGAAATAAACAAATGGATAAATACACTACGAGGTATAGATGAATAAATTACTTCAAAATTAATTTTATTTGAACACGGAAATTTAAATTAATCATTAATTTCAATAAAAAATTAAAGAAAAATGAAAAACCCCTCTTGTTCATATAACAAATGAATAAATCGCAATTTTTTAAAACCAGCGAAGAACTTGTGATGATAATAATGATTACAACAGCTAGCCAAACAATTACACAGAAATATAAATCTCTTTGATAGGGGCAAAATTCATTCTGATGATGAAAAAAAAAGCTTCTATAATAACAGCTGTCACAAATACTCATTTTCATTGCTAATTCACCTGCTTAAATGAACTGAATAAATGTCGCCGCTGTGATGCTTTACATATTTGGAATAAAAAAAAATAATAAAAACAAAATTTTGCAATTGGATAGTATTTATTTGGCTATACCTGTTGTGTTTGCTGTTGTTGTAGAATTTGTGCCGCAAGAAATGGAAATGCTGCCGCAGCTGCAGCATTGGATGGTGTACCAGAAAAAAATAGATTACCAAAATCGGCACCACCAATGCTAGTAGATCCGGTACCACCACCAGCAGCAGCAGCAGCAGCAGCGGCAGCAGCCGCAGCGGCATTCAGTGCAGCAAGATTGGTGGTGCCACCGAAAAATGCTTGTCGAAATGGATCAAGTAATGATGCAGTGGGTGGTGGTGGTGGTGGTGCTGGTGGTGCTGATGATGGACCCGTTGCTCCATTACGATTATCCGTACTGGTGGTGGTACCAATGGTAGCACCTGCAACAGCTGATGATAGCTCATTCCGTCCGGAGCAAGGAGCAAGAACACCAATCGAAAATCCTGGTAGTTCACCACTTAAGGAATTATTCGGTGGATTAATTGATGATGGTGCAGCGGTAACACCCGTTTGTTGCTGCTGCTGTTGTTGATGACCTGCAACCACCGATGTTGATGGTACATCGTGTCCTGGATCCACTGGATGTGTTGCTGCAACACGGTATATCGTAACCCTTGAGGACCAAAAACGGTTCAACTATTTCTGATGATATCTTTTCTATTCTGCAAATTACCCATTTTTTTTCTCACCTGACAAATTATCTGGCGGGTTATCTGCTGCTGCAATCACAAGATCAAAGCATGATATTTCAATGCTTCCGAAAAAATTCCAGAAAATGCGATTAAAAAAAAGCAAAATAACAAAATATTTGTTGCCATTCATCTTAACAATATTTACATAACAAATAGGAAAAAACTTTCTCGCATGTTAATTGCTAATCATTGGTCGATTGAAAAAAAACAAAAGCAAAGAGAAAAAAATTTCAATTGGTTTCCCAAACTTTTCTTTGTTTACTTTTTCACTTACTATTATCGTTATTATCGTTATCATTAACATTTAGTTGGCTTACAGCTTCCCCTCTCACACCCATCTTATCACCAAAACATCGAATCAGATTTAATATTGGACAAAATTCTAAGGAATTTCGGGAATTTAACCAGTTCCAATCCTATTCTCGACCCTATCGCGATCAACAATCATTTTTCTAGGTCTCTTATTACCCACATAAATAACAATAATAAAATCATAAGAACAATAATAAGGCATACTAAGCAATCTGTGCGATATTTATGCGACAACAAGCTACTTCAGATGACATCAAATCAATCCCTTCTCTTTCTTTTTCTTTTTCGTAAGTTTGAATTTTTTTAAATTTGCTAAAAAAAGTTTTTTACTAACTAATTAACATACCACTATATGATTTCGAGAAACTGAGTATATTTGATGAGAAAAAGTATCAAAAAATTGAGAAATATGATAGGAATAACAAAGCTTACTTTCAACGGAAGTTGATGATGCAGGATCGCGTACGTCAGTTGTACGTTGTAATTGACCATTCCAAGGAGTTGGTGCATGGCTATCTGCAGCATTTGACATATCAACCTTTGTCACTATGGTATTTACACGTGTCACGCCTGCTGCGCCACCACTACGTGGTGGTGATCCGCTCATTATTGCCGATATATCTGCTGTCTTTGCGGCTATACCAATTAAGCCATTCCTGAGAAAATAATTTTAAAAATTTAAACGATTATGGGTGGGATATAATAAAAATCCACCGTAATACAATTATCGGCAATATGCAATTATCATTTCCCGTCATTAAAAAAGATAAGTAATTAATGACAATTGCAATCGCTTAAACTTTTGAAAATCAGAAATTAAAATTCTTGAAATTGGAAAATCTTCATCTATATGAAGCAATGATTTTTTTTCATTGATCTGCATGGGTCAGAAACTGGCACCCAGATTGTTTAATTCAGGATCGTGATTCCGGATTATTTACTGATCCATATGGACAATCATTTGATTTCATACCCTCCCAAATAAACGGAATGGAAAGAATGTTTAAGATACGGATCGGTTCCGTGCAGGAAATCATATGGAATCGAGAAAAGTTAACAATAGTTATCATATGGAGGTCCTAGCTTAACACATACAAAAATATGTCTGAGCAATTTTAATTTTTAAACTGTTTTCTTTCTAACAACATTAACTAAAATTTTATTCTATAATTTTGTCATTAATTGGAACTTCACTAAAAGTTTCCTATTTTTACCAACTATTTCGACTACACCGATGGGAAAACAATTCCTAATCTGCTTAGTTTGTTCAAATAATTGAATGCATTTAAGCGCTGTTATCATTATAATAATAATTATATTCCATTGCTGATAAAAAGTAAACAGACAGATCTCTCCATAATGATAATTTTCAACCACTTTTTGATCGATGTTTCGAAATACGAACATCCGTCTTTCTCCTCCTCCTCCTACTACTACTACTACTATTTTCATCTTTACTAACCCCATTTTTGTTTATTTTCAGTAAAATTAAATCTAAATTGCTTCGCTGTATAAATATTTGAATAACATACAGATTATCTACCCATACTCTACAGAATGGCATACATTTTTTTCTGTTTTTCAAACCAATGCTTCGACCACATGGAATCTTAATTTCAAATGAATTATTATATCATTCAAAATGGTATCCTATCAAGCGTTAACAGGCAAATGGATGAATATTAGTGCTAAAAAATTTGCTATGAATTTTTTCATGAGGAAATGTCGAAACAGCAAATTAAATTGCGAAGAAATAGAGAAATTGCAAGGAAAAAAATGCCCTCATAAATTTTTTTTCACTAAAATATTTCAACAAAAATCGAAATATGGGTAAATTTCCTAAACTCATTCAGTGCAGGACTGAAACTATATATATTGAAGATCATAAGTTAACTGCAATTAATTGCTCCTAAAATGCTGTAAAAAAAGAAAAAAAAAAGCTAAATATAAGCAACCATTTCCTGGAAATAGCAAAAAAATCTCAAATTTTAATTTAATCTAGTTTTAATTTACCATCTCTCCTTATGCTTATCTAATCTGTAGTACCTCCCATGCTTCGGCTTCGTTTTTCTTTTTAAGACGTTTAAAATTTTTACTGATTTAATAAACTTGAAAAGAAGGGAAAAATGAAATTAAAAAAATTTTCAAACTTGTTTGTCAAAATTTTTTATGGCAAACTTTTATCTCTCCTATATAGATATACAACAACGATGGATTATTATGTTCCGGCATTTCTCTATAAAATATATATGTTTCAGGTAATCTTTGCAAACTTGAGCTTATGCAAATTTTATTTTTCAAGCATTTTCATTTTCAAATTTCCAATTATTCAGAAATAGTGACCGGATAAATAAAATCAAAGTATCGCAAAAAAGTTAGACTAGTTTATCAAAAATGACAAAGTATCTAATTTAATCAGACTTCAATTAAACTGGATCAAATTGTACATGAAAAAAAACTAACTTATGATCTTGATGATTCGGTTTTAGTTTGATTCGTTTCTCATATTCAGTAATCAGAAAAGGCGAAGTATCTAGTTTACGGGTTAGACAAATTAAGCTAGATCAAACTGGACATGAGATTAAAGGAAAAAAAAAAACCGATAAGAACTAACTTATGATCTTCTTGATGATTCGGTTCTAGCTTGATCCGTTTCTCATATCCACTACCATCGATCAGCAAATCAGATGATCGTTTAAGCATATTACTTAGGGCATTATTTTGATTACCAATAGCGGCAGCAACATTTGCAGCAGCAGCAGCAGCAGCAGAACACACCGAAATACCAGTATCATTCATCCAGGTTGCTGTTGCTAATGTTGTTGTTGTTGTTGCTGTTATTGTTCTGTTACCACCGTCAATATGTGTTGTTGTTGTTCCACTTGGAATAGCTTCAATTCGTCCTAATGATCGTGAAAAACGCTGAAAAAGAAAATTTTAAAAAATTAATTAACAATTAAAACTTATAACCAAACAAATAAATGAAAGATAATAGAATGATTTCATTCTTCGTTTACATATATTATCTCATATTCATATGAGATATAACAATAATCATTTCATATTATACTTTAACCATAGATAACATACATACACTCATACACACACGCATACACATACATACACACACATACACACACACATACACATATATATTATATATATATATATGTGCCGGTAGCAATATCAAAAGAATTGATCAAAGATTACGAATGTAAATATGTCCAAAATGGATGTTTGGAATTTGGAACCATCCCTTTCAACTATAAAATGACATTTAAAGCAGCAGAAATTCAACCATTATCATCATCACAAGTACTACTACTACTACTACTACTACCATTATTATCATCATTATCATCATTATCATCGTCATCATCACCATCATTATCTCATATAAATACATACATATACACATACACATACACATACACATACACACACACACACACACACACACACACACACACACACACACACACACACACACACACACACACACACACACACACACATATACTCCATAACTTTCTTGCTTTTTCAACTCCCATTCTCACCAACAACCACTACAAACGCTACAATTCTCTCTCTTTCCGCTTTCCATCATTTGTTGAAATGAGAAAAAAGTTTTGAACACAAAAGACAAAATGAAATCAGCAAGATTAAATTTTGACACAGAGAGAGAGAGAGAGAGAGAGAGGAGGCAGAGATGAAAGGACGAGCTCAACAACAGATGCTAATTTCTCATCACTTTGACAATAAGCAGAATACTTGAGAAAGACAACCATTTTTACCATTTATTAAAAATATTTTAAAATTATCATTTCAATTAAATATGCAAAAAGAAAGCCAATGGAAAGATGGATGAGAAGAGAAAGAGGCGAAAGAGGAGAAAAAATGAAAATTAATAAAGATAAAAAGATGAAAAAAGAAGGCAAAAAATAATAAGCGAGAAAAGAAAGGAAGAAAAAAGATCATGGTAAATGTTGATAGAATCAAGAGCAGTATTTTACTGATGAATAAAATTGTGTATATTAAATGCATGAAATTAGCTTCCAAATGTTAAAAACATTTCATTTTTAATGTGAAACATTTTTTGAAAAGGACAAACTTTGAGAATAGATTGAAATTCATTAATTATTTAAATGATTTAGAAGAAAGAATGCGACGTTCAATTTCCTTTTCAATACTTTTGGTCTTTTCAATATTCATTCATCTTTATTGGAATATTGGAAAACTTTTTTTCTTTTTTCTTTCTTTTTTTCTTCGTTGAGATGAATTTTTAAAATTAATTATGAAAATAATTGAAAAAGTTGTATATAAATTAGGCAGGTAATATAATAGAGAAAGAAATGACTACGTAATGAATAATTTATATTTACTGGAGGAATAAATGAATTAAGCGAATGGCGTAAATTGGCAGATAATTGAACGAGAAGGTAAAAAAGAACAAAGTGCAATAATTCCAATAAAACTTAGTTATAAATGAATCCAATTAAATATCGTAAATTGGTAGGTAATTATGCAAAAAGGAGATGGAAAAAAGAACAAATAAAATATTGCACAAATGTATTTTACAAATAAATAAACAAATCAATCAATTATCGACTAAACTCAAATTTAAACAATTTCAATAATTTGCAAAATAAATTTAAGGAAATAAAATGGCAGGCATATTGAAATAAGTAAATGAACATTGTTGGTGATAATGAATAGAATGAATGATGCTTTGATCATCATTATAAACATATATTTAGAAGTTCCGCGATAAATTAATCGTGATTACGAAAAATTGCGGGAGTACCGAAGAGAAAGAGAGAGGGAGAGAGAGAGAGAGAGGAAGGCGAAAATTCATCAACCAATATTTTAATCACATCGAAGAGCAACAATATGTAATGTAATGTGCCCTCTATTCAAGCAAAAACAGGTTTGCTCAATAATAATTCATTGTATGAGAAAGAAGGAAGGTAAAGAAGAAAGAGAGAGAAACAAAAAAGTTAGGTTAACCTAAACATAGTAGTAAGTGGTAAAAGGTAAAAAAAAATGATAATGGACAATAATAATAGATGGAATGTAAAAATTTTTTTCAATCTATGCAATTTTATTTGCTTGCAATCACTTTTTTTTCTTTGATGTCATTAATGAAAGCCTTTGATAAAAAAAAAAAATTAAAATTTAATAAAAATTCAAAAATTGAATTCTTTTTTTTCGTGAGAAAATGAAAGAAAAAAAAGTTGAAATGAGCATTAATTTTCTAAAAAGAGAGATGAAGTGGTCAATAAGAGAGAGGTGATTCCATAAAGATACATAATTACAAAGGAATAATTGCTTCTAAGATGCATAATAGACTCTAATAATCGAAATATGAAACTTTGCAAAACGTGTAAAAGCATTGAATGTGAAAAAGAGGGAAAAATGAAGGATTTTAAAGTCGTTTAGATATATTTAAATATAAATTTGTTTATTTTTTTCCTCGAGAAAATGACACACATCGAATTCGAATGGGAAGAATTTGCAGAATTGAAAAAAAAAGAAAATAAAATGAAAAATAATTACCTTCTCTTCCATTTATTAATGGCGAATGGATGAGAAGTTATTATTACACAGCAAATAAATAAATAAATAAAATAAACAAGTAAATTTTCTTTATTGCATTCTTTTGCAGTTTCAATTTTTTAAAACAATTCCTCGTGAAATGATAATTTCTCAAATTACTGCTTCTTTTTTTTTCTCTCTCTCTCTCTCTTTTCATCCCTTCCTCATTTCTCTCTCACTCTTTTTTTCATACAAATTAAATTATTTTTACAATGGAATGGTTTGACCTTAATAAAAAAGAAAGATAAAAAAAGATCTGAAAACAAAGAAGAAAAAGAGAGAAATGGAAGAGTAAAAGAAGGGAGAAAGAACCACACACATTGCTTTTCAATTAATTTAACATAAAAATCAAACCAGAAAAAAAAGAAAATAAAGAAAAAGGTAAAAACAAAACAAATTGATTTCCAATTTTTTCTTCTCTTTTTCTTTTCCGCTTCATTCATTTATCTTTCAATTTGATACTTTGATCTTTTTCATTTTTTTCTTACTGTTAACATCACACAATACATAGATCTGCTGCTGCTGCTACTGCAGTAATCGAATCATAATTTACTGAACAATTAATTAATGAAGACGGACACGAATTGAAAAAAAAAAGATGGAAGAAAAATTAATTAATCAATTTCAGCGAGAAAAAAACACTGATTAATCAATCGCTGTAATTGAATGATAATTATGGATTACTTATTATATGACATTTTGTGACTTTTTAGAAATTAAACAGTAAACTGTTTTCATGATTACTTCTTATTTAAAAAATAAAAAACAAACTAAAAATTGAAGCAACAAAGAAAAAACACAAATTAAACATAAAATGTCGAAAATTGTTCTCCTAGCAATTATTATTATTATATATATATGTTCTCGCCAATATTTTGCAATAATTTTATAAAGAAAAGTCCAAATGATTGATAAATGGGTAGCAATGGTAGCAGTTGTGGTAGCAATGATAGTAGTAATTATTGTTGAAAGATTATTACAATATAACAAATATTTCGAACATCAAACTTTCTCTCTGCTAACCTTTTCCTTACTTCTTTCTCAATTATTTAAAAATGGTATTTTTCAAAAATTTTAAAACTTCACGAGTAAATTCATTTCTACTGCTACTACTACTACTATTACTATTATTATTACTTTTACTACTATTACTACTGCCATCATTTGCTTGCTGTTATTGCTATATTGTGTAGTATTGTTACTTTTAAACATTTTTAACTGATAAACTGCTATAGCGTGTTATAACTTTATCATTATCTTTCAATAGGGAGAGAAAGAGACAGAAAGAGGGAGGGAGAAAGAAAAAACGAAATGACTGATGACTGACAATTATTGGGCATTAAAATTCAGACAAGAAAAACGAACATTTTTGAAAAAAAAAATTTTAAAAATGAAAATTCAAAAAAATGGAAGAAAAAAAAAGTTTGTGATAAACTGAAAATGATCAATCAAACATTCAAACATTGAAATTTCGCCCATTTTTACAACACATTCATTCACAACATGCGCTTATCCGTTCACATTCATTCATTCACCTAACAGAGTATTCAACAAAAAACGGTTATTCCGATTTTCAACTCTCTCTCTCTCTCTATCTTCAACCTATCCATCATCACTATTTCATTTTATTTCTCATTCATTATCTGTTTTTAAACTTTTCTAATCGTTTTTTTCTTGACTTTAAACCCATACCATATCGATTCCTCCTGAAACTTACTGCCCATTCTTCCACTCTTTTCTCAATCTCTCACCTCCTCTTCCTCCATCCATTTCCTTTAATTAGTCAGAATCAACAAAGTCATCGACAAACTTTACATTTTCCTCTTTCCTTCCTTGAAAAATACCCCATGCACTGGTCTTCATCACATATAATGACAGACAGATGGATGACTGTATGCATATTATCATTATCATTATTATTATCATTACCAACATTATTACCATTATTATTCGTTGTTATCATCATCGTCATCATCACTCTATACACTATGTAATTAAACATTTTAATTTCTGGAAAATTTCACCTGAATGAATATCGATAATACTTTCATTTCTAAATGCTTTTTCCTCTTTCCCTTTTATCTCTAATCTTCTCTTTTTCTTTCTCATTTTTTTCATCTTTGATTGCTAGAATACCGATAATATTTCGTTTCTAATACTATTTCTCCTCTTTTCCCTTCCATCTCTATTCCTCTCTTTCTCTTCCTCATTTTTTCCATCTTTGATTGCTATTATTTAATAATGTCCATTTTGATGACTGTATTGTTAATTGCATCTTATGCGATCCGATCAATTTCATTTTATGCTATTTAGTATAAAATTTTAAATTTCATTCTTTCTTTACTTTAACATTTTTTCCACTAAATTTTATGTTTGATAATAAAAGTGAAATAAATATTCTCTTCTGTTATCACACAATGATTCAACAATTCGAACAATTTTTCTTTTTGCAACAACAGCTGATGACTGATTTGTAAAATGGCTTCACAACAACACATACACAAATGTCACAAAACATACACACACACACACACACACACACACACACACACACACACACACACACACACATACACACACACACATACAGACACACACACACACACAGACACATAACATACATAACCTCATTTTTACTTTCCAATTTTCCGATGAAATAAATTTTGTTGCAAAATTTTTGCAAATTCATTTGAATCATTTAAAAAAAATGAAAAGAAACCAGGAAAAGAATATGAAACCATTGATGATATCATTTGCTTATCAATCATTATCACTTATTATCACCACATTGATAAGGACATACAAAACAACACTGAACCGAACATTGTTGAACAAACAACCAGACTTGTCCTAAATCTTTCAATCATCTTTTCTCTTCCTTCCCCTCCCAACTGTTGTCATAAAGAAAGAAGACAAATCTCTCTCTCTCTCTCATACATAGTTCCTGTTTCAAAAAAAAGAGAAAGGGAGAGAGAGAGAGAAAAAAGAAAAAAGAAAAGGATAGAATTATTACAACTTTTCCAAACTAAATTTATCCTTTCTCTCTCCTCCAATCTTTCATCTCATTTTCTTTCCTCTCTTTTTCTCTTTTTTTTCTTTTCATTCTTTTCCCATATCATTCTTCATCAAATTATCTAACAATCTATTCATTACATTAAACGTTGTTTGATCAGCATTGTTATTACATAACAGTGCTGCTGATTGTTCCGATCTAAATGAAATAGGTACTAAACAGATGGTGGATGGTGGGTAGTACCAGATCAGATATTCCTTCTACATCAATGGGTGAAATGAATGAATAGATAGATAGATAGATGAGTCCAGATAGATATAACAATCCTACAATTTTTACCAAACAATCACACTAATCCTACCTCTCTCTCATTTAACAAATACAAGAGAAGCTCGAATTTTTCAGCTTATTCAGCTGTATCACTACCTACTAATTTCTATTTCTTGCACCAATCATAGTCTTTCATTATTCTTCTATTCCTATTTCATTCTATGTGAACAAGTGAATTGAATTGAACTATCAATTGGAAATTAAACTGTGTAGATGAAATAAAAGAACTACCAACTCCAAATCGAAATTAAACTGTTTAATGAAATAAAAACAAATGGGAACGGAACAAACGTAAGCAAAATTAAACAAATTCTTTAAAATTCGCATCTAATCATGATAAAATTTGAAATTCCGAGAAAAATCTTTCTACAACAAAAGTCAAAACTAATTAAGGGCATATAAAATTGAAATTTAAATTGGAAAATTGGAACATATAAATTGTTCAATTACAAAAATTTGAAAATTACTACGAAATAGAAGATGATTTTAAAATGGAACAATAAAATTCTCGGAATTTTCGCATATATTTGTAACCTTTAGTCCATAATAAATCTTATTTTAGGGAACATGATGATTATCATCAACACGATGATTGATCCCAGCACTATCAGCTACACTATCAGCGCATATCTCTTCGTGATCATATCACTAACATGTTTGATCTGATCTTCATTTGATCACCACACATCACATTTATCAGTTGCGCAATCGATAAGAAACGACCGAAAGTAAAAGTTATCAAAGAAGAACCGAAGTAACTGATAGATATACATCAAATATTCCATCCACCCACCTATCCTACATCAAATATTCTACCCACCTGCCTACCCATCCTTTCAATCACCATACTTCTTTCAAATTTAATGAAATTTAACCTTATTTGCTTCACCCTTCTATTTCATACTTTACCTATGCATTATTATATTAATAGCTGCTAATAAAGCTTGTATTAATTGGCTTTTTCTTTATTTCACTGAACAAAATTAAGTGAAAAAAACTTCAATTTAATGAAATTTAACCTTTAATTATTTCACCCTTCTATTTCATATTTCATCTGTGCATTATATTAATAGCCACCTAATAAAGCTTGCAATTAATTGGTTTTTTTTATCTCATTGAACAAAATCAAATTAAAAAACAAATGGTATTAAAACGATAATTTCCTAACAATAAACATATTTTATCTAAAAAATGAAAATAATTTTGGTGAAACAGGAAAGCGCTGAAGGAAATAATTAAGAATTTAGAGAAATTTGTCACATGTTTACTGAAATTGAAAAAATGCAAAATGTCACAATGCTCTGTCAAGAAAAATTTTGGTGAAAAAAAATTCGCCTATGCAAAAACGCCAAATAATATTTATAATGTTTTGGGGAACAAAAATTCGATGAAAAATAATTTCGCAATGGAAGAGAAAGAAACTTTTTGAATTATTACAAGACATTTCATTAATTTTGATTTCTAACTGAAATGTAATTTAATTTATTCATGATTAATTATACAACAACGCTAGTCAATAGAATGCTCACTGGGAATATATTTGAAATATGAACTTAACATCTCTTGCACTACACATTATGTGGCGCATTTCATTAATTCATTTCTAATTGAAATGTGTATTTAATTTATTCATGATTAATTATGCAACAGTAATAATAATAATAATAGTCAATGCTAGTTAAAAGAATGCTCACTGGGAAGATATTTGAAGTATGAAAATTTCAGAGTTCCAAAAAAAAAAATTTGAATTTGAATTACAAACTTAATATCTGTTGTACTACACATTATGTGACGCATGCATTTCAATTTCCAGCATTAAATTTTCTTTTTCACATAATAAAATAAGTTCATTTAATTTAACCATTGGGTAGTTGAAAAATTAAATTAAACTGAATGGTTGGTATGGCTTTTTTTGAAGAGAAAAAAAAAATGAGAGAATTAAAAATATTGGAAATGAATGAATGATGATATGGGTCAAATGTATGTTTGGATACCTTCCCTCTCCTTTATTAAATACACATACATGTGTTATATGCCTGTGTGTGTGTGTGTGTGTGTGTGTGTGTGTATGTGTGTGTGTGTATGTCTATGACATTATTTACAGCAAAGATAAAAGACTGAAGAACAGATGAACGCGGCCAAAGAAAGCCCAGCGATATTTTAATTCCAACTATATCAATATTATATTTCCTCAAAGTTACTTCATTACTGATAAATAGATGAACGCGGCCAAAGAAAGCCCAAAGCCAGTGCTAATTATGTCACTCAATATTATATTTCTTCAAAGTGACTTACTTCAATTTTAAAATTATTTCACAGACATAGAAATATACAATGATATGTAACATTTTACTGATCAAAAAATTCAAGTATTTAAAAAGTAATAATGAAAAGAATGAATTGTAATGAAGCTAAGTTAATTTGAAAAGAGTTGAAGAAGGCTGAAAATGAAGAAGAAGGAAGAGGAGGAGGAGGGGGAGGAGGAAGAGGAGGAGGAGGAGGAGGAGGAGGAGGAGGAGGAGGAGGAAGAGGAGGAGGAGGAGGAGGAAGAGGAAGTTGTGATAGCATCATACCATCGATACATTTTCATTCTTCCTCTTTTAAATTTCACAACACACTTGCATTTCTTTTTTTCAAATTTTAAAAATTAATGTGACAAATGACATCAATAACTATTTTTAAATTACTTTTATTTAAAAGACGAAAAATTTTCCTTTTTTTCTTTCAAGAAAAAGTCAACATTTGAAGTATTACTTTTTTTTTATCAAAGAGAAAAGGAAATGGGCTGAAAAAAAAAAAGTCAATGTAAAATATTGAAAAATGAAAAAGAGAGAGAGAGAGAGAGGATAAGAAATTTTTGTAACATCCTGACAATAGAAACCACAAAGAGAGAGGAAAAAGAGAGAGAGAGAGAGAGGGTAAGAGATTTTTGTAACATCTTGACAATAGAAACCGCAATGGATATGAGAGAAGAGGAGAAGAAAGGTAACGCAATGAAAGAAGAGAGAGGGAGAGAGAGAAAGAGATGATGAAAACAGTGAATGACGACGTCCTTCAAAACCAATAGCAACAAACGTCGTCCCGCGCGGTAAGCATCGCGGCGCTCCTTTGGGGCTTGAAAGCGACGGCCGCGGTGGCACCAACAAGTACTCTTTGTGACATATGAGACACTGCTGGTGGACAAATGGGCCAACGCGGGTCGTTGAGGGGAAATTGGATCGATCGATGAATGAATGAGGAAATTTTCCCCCCGCTTTTCTCTGCTTACCTTCACTCTCCTATTAATCCCTTTGAATTACCCTTAAAGTTTGCTTTTTTTTCGCCTTCTTTCTTTCTTTCTCTCTCCCTTAAAGAGAGTGGAAAAATGAAGAGAACAGAAAGAAAGAGAAGAGAAAACGAAAAGAGCAAAAGGAGAAATTATTAACAAACAGTATATGTGCTCCTACTATAAGCTTATATTAGTAGAGAACAAAAGAGAAGATGAAAGAAACTGAAGAGAGAGAGAGAGAGAAGGGAAAGAAAGAATAAATTGTAAGGAAATGCAAAAAAGCGAGGAGAGAAAAAAACAGAAAAATTTGCAAATCGAAATAAAAATAAACAAACGAAATAATAAAAAGTTGAAAAAATTTGTTCGCAAAAATTCACTGATTAATTGACAAATAACTGCTGTGAAGTATTATGACTGAAAAAAGTTTGTAAAGATAAAGGAAAGAAGACAGAGACCGAGAGAACGAGAGAGAAAGAGACGAATGAAGAGAGAAGAGAGATTATTGAACTCCATTTTAAATTTACTTCAAATAAAGCCCATCATCATCATTATCATCATTCAATGCAAGGAATTTCCAATAACATATAAAACAAAAAAGATGAAAAAGTACAGAGGAGGGAAGAGAAATGGGATGGGGCGAAAAAGTATGAATAAATAAGAGAAATGAGGAATGTAAAAAAAAACCATAGATAATGAATGATCTGATAATAATAGAGAAATGAATGGAAGGAAAAAGAGAAAGTGAAAATGAGAAGGTAAACTGAGCTGAGATGAATCTCATGAACCAATGATAACTGATCCCAACTAATTAATACAATTAAATGGCTAACTAATTAATCGACTGACGAACCAATTAATTGAACAAATTAAATTAATAAACAAATAAACAAAACGGATCAAAATAAAAAAGGAAAATTTGAGAAATAGAAAAGGACATACTGTCGACAGAAAAAAAATGAGACAATAAAAAACAGAATGAAACAAAAAAACAATTGCAAAGATTAATGAGAGAAACAAAGAAAGAGAGGGAAAAAAGAAGGGGGAGGAAGAGGGAAAGAATTATGAAAAGCAAGGAAAAGAAGGTGATAATAGAACATAATTTGAAATTAACTTCTTTTACTCAAGAAATAAATTTATTTCGTATTTCTAATTTATATTTAAATTCATATTTCTAACTTTTTCTTTCAATTATTAATGAAACATACAATGAATGCAGAAGTGGAAAACTGTTGTTGACAAATATCAATGACAAATTATCAAAGTTTCGACATATATAACAAAGAATTCAAAAAATACTTTTATTTTTTCTATATTTTTGTAATGTGACCCCAAACAAAATCCGTAAAGAATAGAGTGAAAATTAAAATTTCAAAAATTACTTACAATCTAAAAATATGTAAAGAATAAAAAGTGAGAAAAAAATGAAAAGGAAATGATGAATGAATGATAAGTTTAAAAAGAAAAAAATAAATATTTTGGAAGAATGTCACAAAGGAGTTTATAAATGCTTCGAATCAAACACTAAACATCAATAAAGTATAAATACATTTAAAGAAAAAAAGAAAGAATCTTTCTTTCCATTCTCAAAAAACAATTATTTCTTTATTTTACTTTCCAACTATAATTAATGTCAATAATTAATAATGGAAAAAAGAGAAAAAGACAAAAATTTCACGACTACTTTCATACAAACACACACACACACACACACACATATTTAAAAAATCAATCATCAAAAAGAAACTTTTTCATCTTTCTCTTTCTTTCTCTTCCTGTTCCCTTTCTATTTTCATGCTTTTAAAACTTTCTCTTTCATTTTTTAAAGCAAAAATTAAAATTTTTTTTTTTAGAAATGTAAAAAAATTTCAATTTATTCTATCAAAATAAGATACTGAGAAAGTATGATTAAAACTGAATGATTTCACATTGTATCAATAATATATTATTGATATTGCAATACAACAGGCAAAATGAAATCTTCCGACAAGGTCAATTAAAAAAAAAGAGAAAAATGACAATTTGATTCGCGATAACGGAAGGAGGTAAAAAAAGTAGGAAGAGAGAGAGAGAAAGAACGGATGAAATGAAATGACACAGGAATGGAAGAGATGACGGGAAGAGAGGGAAGAGAAAGAGAAGCAATAAAAGTTACAAAAGAAGAAGCACGAACAATTTCAATTTTAATTTAACAAAAAAAATAACGAGAATGAGAGGAAGAAAAGAAATGGAATTTAAAAAAAGAAAGCCAAAAAAAAAAAAAAAAAAAAACAAAAAAGCAAAAAAGAGAGGAATATAGATGAGATGAGGGAATACTTTCTTTCCTTCCTTTACTTTTTCCCCTCTCCCGTCTACCCTCCTCCCCGCATTTTTCAGATCCCCCGGTCGGTCTCAATTATCCTTCTCGAATCATTCATTCATTAGCAGCAGTATAAGAAGTTAGCATCGAGCTGTCTTCTCTGTATATTTCCTCCTCCAATCTATTTTCTTTGCATATAATTACTGGTTGTCACTTAAAACTTTCCAAATGTCGTCTCATTCTTCTCCCAAATTTAATTGAGAAACACTTCACAAAAAATGAAGAAGCATCAAATTAAAGAAAGAAAGTTACAAATATATTGCACTAACTGTAACTGTGACCTACTTGTAACTGTGATCTACTTCTAGCTATGATCTACTTGATTGATTCCTTGAATTTCAGGATACGAAACTTTCAGGATATGGAAAAAGAATCAGGGAATAGTCAGAAAAGGCATGCAAATATATATAACTGTAATGATGTGAATGATGTAACCAATATATTAATGATTGCATATCTGGTGTATAATTCAATTAAATTCATTAAAACTTGAAAAAATTGAAATTTTTCCTTATTTTTTGGATAACTGGTGATTATAATGATAAAGAATAACTAACCAAAATTGAGAGAAAAAAAAAGAAAAACAAAAGAGAAACGTAAAATAAGTGAAAATGTCAAATGCGCAAAGGGTAAAGGATAATTAAAAAGTCAAATGTAAATTGTATTTTTAAGCAAAACCATTTCTAATTCCATTTTGCCAGCGGAAAACTATTACTGGAAACAAAACAGCTGTAGAACCATAATTATTATCTAAGTAATTAAAAAGAGAAATTCTACTTTAAACTTTTAAATTGAATAATTCTATACAATGCTGCCCTTGAAAGATATCCCTGATTCAACGATAAGCAAGAAATTTCACCTTGCTACCACCTTGGCCTCATTAAATTCTGCAAATATTGTGCGGCAAGAAAAAAAAGAACAAAGTTCAAAATTAATCCTTAAATTTATCTTCATTTCTGGCATGAAAAGAAAAAGCAACATTTGAGAGATCAAAGAAAATTTTTCGATAAATTTTTTCAATAATTACAGAAATGAACAAAAAACCCATTGATATATCAATAGAAGCACAAGATGTAACGTGTTTAAATTTCTCATTTTTACTTTTTTCTTTAAATAGCTGATAAATCATTCTAAAATTTCTTTCTTTTAACTAAAATATCGCAGGTAGCCACAATCTGAATTCACTGAATAACCCACAACAATGCATAATTGACCCGAAATTCAGCAATGTTGAATGAGGAAGTCCCCAAGATTGACCGAAATATAGCAATGCTGGATGAGGAAGTCCCCAAGATTATGCTCTTGTCAACACTATAACACATTATGCTATGAAATTAAAAAATTTCTGAAACAGAATAGAAAATCTTTTCATCATCAAATCATCAATCATTCTGCTTTTTCGAATCGTTCAAAGTTCAAAGGTTGAATTCAAAACTATCATTAAAAGAGCAAAAAAAGCTTGTCTTTCCAATATTTTTCACAGCTAACAACAAAACTGTATCATTGATTGATCTGCTTTTGCTAATTCTACCACTAAGAGAAACGAATTTAAGTTTCTAAAAAAAACTCTTCGCCTTCCGGATACCCATTCTGTATTTTTGTAATTTTCTTTCCATGAATCAACTTGTTAACAGTGCAACTGATCTATTTCTATGTCAAAATATTAAAATTAAAAAATGATCAAAGATATTAGATATTAGTTGATTAAGGATATACAAGATATTAGTCAAGAATATATTAATTACCGTCATTCAAAAAAAAGAAAAATTTCAAAAAAAAAAAAAAACTTTGGAAGAAGGACTTTGAAACATCCACAATAAGTCCATTTTGTTGCAAACAAAAATTGAAAAATTCCGGTTGCACAGCTCAATTTCTAAATTTTTTCTTCCATCTTCTGCCTCTCTCAATTCTCTCTCTCTCTCTCTATTTTCATTTCTTTCCCAAACATTAACAAAAACCTCTTCAGACCAAAGTGTTATATCTCAACTTGAGGAAAGAATATATAAGCAATGTTACTGAAAAAAAAAATCCTTAACATGAGGGAATACTTTTATTCTTCCTACAAACATACATTAAGTGAAAAATTTTCAAAAATAATTTTATTTCCATCGAAAAATAAAATTTTATTCCGTCGGCTTCTCGAAAACATTTCCTCAAACGTAGAATTTCGAATTTCATAAAATGAAAACTCACCGGTTGTCGAGGCGGCTTTTTAGTTGCATTTGAATCTTTTAGTTTCCGCTTCCGTTCCTTCTTTTCCAGCTTCTCATCAACACCAGTCATCAATTCACGCTCACGCATTTCACGCTCACGTCGTTCTTTTCGCTCACGTTTCCTCTCCTTGCGCAGTCGTCGTTCTTCACTATCAATACTGGTTCCTTCACGTGCTTCACGTTCTCGACGTTCCCGACGATCGCGTTGCCGCTGCTCCTTCCTCTCCCGTCGCAAACGTCGCCTCTCCAGTTTTCGCTCTCTCTCTAGCTGGGCCTTACTTTTTCGGCCTTTCTTCTTGATTAAGCCTAGCCGTACATTTTCCTCATACCTACGCCGTTTCTCTTCGGCTTCCTCTTTTGCTTTGACAGCTTTTAGTTCGTCCTGAAAGACCTGAAATACAAAAAAAATCTTTAATTCCAGCAAAATTCAAAATAAAAAAAAGCATCTGAAATATTTGAAATTTAAATCAAAATTTAAATTTACTCCAAAATACAGAAATTTAAATTTGTTAAATGGAAGAAAATTCATAAAATTGGTAGGTATTACGATTATTCGCAATTTGAAATCTATGTGCCACAAATTCTGAGAACAGCTCTCTCTCTCTCTCTCTGAGTGACTTTTTCAAGAAAAGTGATTTTAAAAGAGTATGGAAAGAAGGTGAGAAAGAAATGGAGAGAGGAAAAGGAGGACGAATTACTCTTTTCCCTAAAACTGGGACGATATCAGGTGAAGGACAACCGCCGAGGCGGAATGTTTTATTTTTAAAATTGTTACACAAACACACATAACACACTTACATATATATATATATGTGTGTGTGTGTGTATGCATAGAAATATTTTACTCGAGGACAAAGGAAATAGAAATTTTTGGGGAAAAAAACTTCTCATTAATTATTAAACATTCATTAAAAAAAAAAAAGATTACTTAATATTACTACGGTAACCTTCGCTTGCACTTTGTGTCCTTCCTTGCATTTATTTCATGCATGAATTGATAAACAAATTTTTACATTTGGGAATTTTCTTTTTTTGAAAAAATAGAATGTTAAAATTGAATCAAATTGAATGTTGCAAAACTAATCTCCAACGGAATATTCTAACAACATTCTTTCCACTTTTCATTTTTTATCAATCAATATTGTAATAATTCTGTGTCTTTTGATTTCAAAAAAAAAAAAAAACTTACGGCAAATGTTCAAATTTTAATTTCCAAAAAAAAAAAAAAAAAAAACTTATGACAAAATAACTGACTGCCACATTGTTTGAATTTAGTTAAAATCATTGGTTGGAAAAAATTGAAAGTTTGAAAAACAATGAATTTGGTTACCTACCTGTAAATCATTTAAATTTTTAAACACCAATAAAGAGAAATCATCGATGATTGATTCTTTCATCGTAATCTTATCCTTCATCAACAGTGTTTTTACAAATGATTGTGAACATGAACATGATAACGAATCCTGAAAAAACAAAAAACAAATTTCAAACTTTTGATGATTGGAAAACTGATTTTAAAATGTTTCGTTAACTCACATTAATCAATTCCTCTTTTATATTATACATTTCAATTTCATTTCATTATGTATTGACAATATATGGTAAAATTAAAATATCAAATTTCCTGTTCCATTTGTTGTTTCCAGAAAGTGTTGTCTTTCATTTCCTTTCCATTAGGCTAATCAAATTGTCTGTCCTACATTACTTTTAAAGCACTTTTAATTATATAAACAATGCCAGAGATGAAGTTGTTAATTAACCTTTGTTTTGTTTGCCTTTGCAAACTTTTAAGCAATAAGCCATACTTCCTATGCTTTAAAAATATTTCAATTACGAATTACTTTTAATTATTTTATTATGATTATCACCACGTAAAGTAATTATTAATTAATGATAATTCATTTCTTTCAGTCATTTAATTAACAATTAATTGATAAATTGTTTCACTGACTGAAACACATTGAAAAACGTTGCAATTTTGCTTCTAATAAACTTCCATTCCTCTTTTAATTTCTCATAAAAATACTCCAACTTACTGGTTTTTTCACTTATATTATTTACACTTGAAATTTCAAAATTTTATCAAATCTTTCTTCTGCAAACTTATCGCAAACTCTAATTTAAAAAAATTTTAATGAAAAATTATTTTAGAGATGCATTAGTATTTTTTATTGTGATCGCATTTTGCCTAAGTTCGTTTTAACAATTTCTCGCAAAAGTATGATCTTTCATCAAAACAGCAGCAGCAGCAGAGAAAAAAACAACGAAATGAATGAATGAATGTTATTAATCAAAGAATCAATTTGAACTTTAAATAGACTTTCAAAAGGAAAAAAAAAGTAATTGTAAAATTAATCACTTCAAATAAAATAAATCCCATTATATTGTTGAAATTTTCGCGGAGAAAAAAAACATTGCCATTTATCAAATTAATTTTTTAAAGGAAAAGTTTGAAAAAAAAAAACTAAACTGAAGGGCATTTTGTTTAAAAACATTTTATTCCATTCCATTCTCTTTTTCTTTTTCATCTTCTTCTTTGAACATAATTGTCTTCAGAATAGCCTTCAGAGTTTCGCTGTCATTTTATACAATTCAATAAAGTCAATGTCAAAATGATGATAATGATGATATCACACATAAGGATGCTTATGAATTTCCCACAAAATGAATCTCTCTCTCTCTTTTTAATCAATGAATAATTTACTCACTGCTAAATTAGAAATTTGAAAAAAAAATCGCTGTAACATTTTTGCATTCTTTGTTGCGCTTTAAAAAAAAATTTCTAAAATGTAAAATTCCTTTTTCTTTTTGAAATAAATGAGGGGAATGGTAATTTATGTACTGACTTTTTTTCTTTCAAATGTTTGTTATATTTCCAAATGCAATGAGGCTGCCGTTGTTGACTCTAATTGGATGATTTTTAAGGGATGAATGAATTTTAAGTACCACAGAGCAGCTTATGTGTGTTAACTTAATATTCCTTGGATGATTTTTAAGGGATGTATGAATTTTAAAAGAATTTTAAGTACCACACACCAGCTTATATGTGCTAGCTTAATGTTCCTTTGCTAAATTAGTTTTTTCTTCTTTCCAACTGAAATTTTAAACAAAATAAAAAATTTATAGAAAAATGATAGAAAAGGAAATGTATTAAAAAAAAAAGAGAGAGAAAGAGGAGAGAAAAGATAGACTGATGGAATAAGGAATAAGTTCAAATGATATATTGCCACATTCTAAAAATGATATCTAAAATGCAGCAAAAAAAATGCCCTTTCTAGTTTTTCCTAAAAAAAAAAAAAAAAAAAGGAATTTTCCTCTGCCTATTATCACCCATTGGTTGATATCGGAGGAATAAATGAGAAAAAATATAAGAAAAACTGAAATTAGATAATTTAAGGTCTCTACACGAACAGAATTTTCCCAATCAATTGCTTACTGAAGCAATCTAAATTTAAAAAGAAAAGAAATGAGAATACAAACTTTCTCCTTGAATTAACAGCTTAATAAAATTTTCTCTTTTCAGAATCTTTTAACAAAATTTAAAAGATTTTCATTAATTTTTGGACTAATTAATTGCTGTGATTGTAATTTATTACATGCTATTCTTGTTACTATTATTATTAGGAAGAAAAGAATTTGCTGCTACAATAAAGAGAAGAATTTGCTACTACAATAAGGAGAAGAATTTGCTGCTACAATAAAGAGAAGAATTTGCTTCAGTTCGGTCAAAAACATTATCAAAAGAAGTTAACTATCGTTGTATTATCATCATCAGAAGTCAATTATCACACGAAAAAAAAAGTTACGGTTGGAACGGTTGTGGACGTTCCCTCTTTAACGTCTTTTGTATTTTGCATTGGACTTGGCGTACGCTTCGGTGTTGTTGCATTGACGTTAATCGCTTGTCCGTTACGCAATGAACTTCCACGACGACGTCCAACACTTTTCCTACAAAGGGAAAAAATGAAATATATTAAATTCCTTCAAAAAATAAATTTTCACTGCAAAACTTAAACTTTTCCCAATAAAAGTACACAAATTCACTTTGTCTCCCTGCTTTTGCTCCTCTTATTTTCTTATAAATTACAAACTAACAAATTTCAAATTTTCTGAAAAATTTATTCATTTTTAATTGGAAAGTCTCTGATAACTTACAAAGAACTGATATTATTTATCATAGTTTTCATTTTACCTTTAAAATGCTACTAACTAATAATGGTCGAAACTTCTTCAGCCCTCTTGTTTATTCCATCAAAGTTATTGAAATGTTGAAAATTAGTGGAAATATATGAATGAGAAGAAGCCAATGAAAAAGAATTATGATTTAAAGACAGTTTGAAATTCCAAAAAAAAGTTGAAAAGTTTAAAAAGCCAACAAAATGCTGATGGTAAGAATAAATAATATTAAGTATCAAATAATTAATATTCATTTAAAAAGAAGTAATTATTATTATTTATTACGATATAAATGCCTAAACGAACTTTGGAATATTATGATTTGCTTGTCGATAAGCATTAATTACATATTTGCGTTAATTTCAATTACAGTTATTTAAATATCTTAAGCGTCAATTTTATTTAGAGCGTTCCCATCCTTTTCATTATACTATTTCTCTCCTACTATCAAAGAACTTCACTTTTTATTTCAATGTCAAGAGATATTTAAAAATGATTAATTTTAATAAGTATTATAATACAATTATTCTAAGGTCATTTGTTAATACAAATTGTTCGTAACAAAAATACATTTGAAATCCTAATAGTTAACTGAGAAAAAAATTTAAGAAAAAAGGAAAGAACCAAAAACATCGAAAAAATATAAAATGCCAAGACTGCTATCTTTGGAAACAGTTATACAGAAGTGTTAAGAAAATTAATAAATAATTGGTTAATTAATTAATCGAAAATTTCTAAAAAAATTCCTTTAGATGCAAGTTTATAATAAATTTAAAACAAAAAAAGTGAGAAAGAAAAAGGGAAAGAGAGAGAGAGAGAAAAAGAGAGAAAGAAGAAAAGATGAATTAACTATAAATGGCAAATAAGAGGAGAATTTAAGGCCATCAAATGACTTTTCCGCCGCTTCGTCCAATTCATTTTACTATTTTTCATTCTTTGCTTATTTCTTTTCAATTTTTTTTTTAATAAAAAACGGAACTTTTTTCTTGTATTCAAATTCAAATGAAATGAAATGTTGATTGCTAAAAACGAAAGGACAGAGGAGAGAGAGAGAGAGAAAGAGAGAAAAGAAGGAGAGAGGAAAAGAGAAAAAAATAGGAGTATTTCTTAGGATTTAAAAATTGTTTCTGACAAAAAATTTTAAATTTCATTGAAAAACAACACAAACATGCAACGATCATAAATCACTACATCTCTCTATGCTAAGTCCATGCCATCAGTGAGCAAGCATTTATAGAAATGATCAATTTTTCGGGCAATTTATATTTTAAAGTTGAATTTTTTTCCACAAATTTTCAATTTAATTGCCTTAAAGTTTGAATTTTGTGTTAAGAACATATAGCTATTCCTATCGATATTAGTAGTGATTAATGTTAGTAATAATACAAATATTTCCATGATTTACATCTTACAAAGTAAGTTTAAATTTTCTATACTATACTACTACTGTATTTTTAAAATTTTTTATCAGATTCATTTAATTAGTAACATCGGTTTGAAGTAATTCAGAATTTCAAACTGAAATCAATAAATTTCAAAAACAGCAAACAATTATTTCAAACAGTTCAATTTAAATTTAATTTGTATGACAATTGTAAGTAGGAAGAGTAAATTTCCCGGATAATATTTATTTGTTTGCTGAAACATTTTCAAGCACAGGAAGAGGGAAGAGAGTAAAAGAGGAAGAAAGAAAGAAAGGAAAAAAGAAGCTCTTCCTATAACACTTTGTTCTTTCCTTTTCATAAATTTGAATTCATATTGAAATGTCAAAGAATGATAAATTGTCCCATCTTATTCTTATAAATCTTTAAGATAATCTTTCATAAATAATTTTATCTTTTTATCATTTCCTTTTCAAAGGAATCATTGATTATTTCGTTCGCTGTTATTATTCTTTGCAAAAGCTAATCAAAATTATCATTTAAAATACAAAATTGTTAAACAGCTCGACTACTACTTCATCTACGCTAGAGATAAAGTAACATGAAAGTGGATTACTATTATTATCATCTATCCATGCGATTAACTTGCTAGAATTAACTTACTTATTAACTTGAATAAACAATTAATAGCTGACATTTATCATTAAATGGATAATTTTCATTATATACTTATTGTCATCATATCATTATATACTTGTTATCAATTACCACTAAGTACTTATTATCATTATATCATTACATACCTATCATCAGTTATCATTATATACTTATCATCATTACATCATATATACTTGTTATCAATTATCACTATGTACTTATTATCACTGTATGGATAATTTGTTTTGCTTTGTCTTTTTTTCAAATAATTTGATGAATCCTTTTTATTTTGCAAAACATATATCATACCTTGATACAAAAATGGCAATACAACAAAAATTACTGTGCGAATTCTCCCCCGAATGAATTGTGCAAGACTAATCTAGCCGAATGATTATCATGATTATCAATAGCTAAACTACTGAACTGATCATGGAAAACAACTAAAACACTGCTTTCCTTTTTTTCCATTTCAAATATTAATTGACATCATTAATCCTAATTCAAATCACATTACTAGAAAATACATAGAATCTCTTAATAAAAAATAACTGATAATTATTTGAAGCTTGCACGAGAGAAGACAAAGATAGAGATTTAAAAAAATTACGTTTTTTTGCTAAATGATTTCTATCAAGCTGCCAATCATGATTATTCGTATCAGTTAGAGGTCAAGGGTCAGATATTAATCTAATTCTATCAGAGAGAGAAAGATCGGTGTCAAATTTGTTCACAATTAATTATTCGTCAGTGATTTGTAACTTTTGTAAGGCAAAAAAACATTTTCATATTACGTTAATTAAATAATAACAAAATTGTCACAAAATGATTTTAAAATCATTTTATGCAATAAAATTTTTTGCCATTTTGCGCTAAGAAATTCATAGATGTGAAAAAAGTTGCTTATTTTGAAAAATATTAAAATTGATCAATCATTTTTGCCAAGCAATTTAATTTACAAATTTCAAGAACGATAAAGAACAATTATCATTTATTTATTATTAATTATCAACATCGTGTGATTAAAATAAATTATTCAAAGAAATTTGCAACCCACAAACTTTCACTGATAATATGGTAATTTCAGGAGTGATAGGAAGTGATAAATGATACCTTGGAGGTAGAAGAAGGGGTGCTTTGAAGCAAGAATCATCGAAGATTTCTTTACTGGCGCTTGGCGGCGCTATTGTCGCAGCGGCATTTGTCCCATTCTTCTCCTCTTCGACACATACTGATTGTTGCTCCTTCTCCTTCATACCATCAATTGCATGGAATATCTGATGATTCAGGTGCGCTGATGATTCAGATTATTGTTCAACCAAAACATTAAAACATCAACAAAAGTAACTGTACTAGCAGCAGTAGCAGTAGCAGTTGTTGTTGCTGTAACAACAGTTGATGCTACTATCTTGGAATTGTTGTTGTTGCTGTTGTAGTAAGTATAATAATACTGGTTGTAGTTGTAGCAGCAACAATAATAGTTGCAGTAGCAAAGATGGTAGAAATGAAAATAGCAGTAATAATGGAAATAATAAATTAATTGAAGTAAATATCCGTGTAAATGATGTTGCCAATAATATGCGCCCACTACGATATTTACAGATAGATGCAAAATTTCAAAATCCAAAAATTCCTAAATTTTTCAAGTATTTTTTTTGATCTGTCCACCCACACAAATAAATGTTAAATTACGTAAACGTAAGCGTAAACATAATTGATGAGACGAGAAATAATTGTATTTGAATGAGAAGAAAGAGAAAGAAAGTAATTCCCCGATGCGAATGATCTGATGAAAAGTTCAATTAAAGCAATAATTTACGCAATGGGCGTACACGGAAAGGTCAAAAGTCAAAAAGAACGAACAATTAATTATCACTGCTCCTATAAGAACTGAAATAAAGAAAAAACCCCTTTGTCAATGCATCCATTCGTTTGCAAACAAAACATTCCTAACATATGTAGGACAATGTTTAGAAATAACAATAATAATATTATTATTACTACTAATAATAACAGTAATCAAGAATAATTATTAGTTATTACTGGTAATAATAGTAACAATAAAGTGATAATAATAATAATAATAACAATAAATAGTAGTAATAATAATAATAATAATAATAATAATAATAATAATAATAATAATAATAATAATAATAAATAATAATAATAATAATAATAATAATAATATAATAATAATATATAATAATAATAATAATATATAATAATAATAATAATAATAATAATAATAATAATAATATAATAATAATAATAATAAATAATAATAATAATAATAATAATAATAATAATAATAATAATAATAATATAATAATAATAATAATAATATAATAATAATAATAAACAATAATAATAATAATAATAAGGAATAATAATAATAATAGCAGTGGAAATCTTCATGTTCGAAATTTCGGAGGCAATTAATCAATGAATTTAAATTAAGCTCGCTTCTATCAGAGATATGTACAGATAAATATTCCATCTCTCAACATTAATTTCGAATTTCACAATTACGCAGAATGTTTTTTCTCTAATATACATTTCAATTCGTAAGAATTTTAAAATATCAACACAATATTAAAATGAATAATTAATTTGTTAAAAATAAATTAAAAACAGGAAAAGATCGCTGCAACTGTTCGGATATGCTATCATGACATTTTACTAAATTTCTTAAGCGGTTAATTAAAAGAGAGATTAGATAAAGAGCAAGAGAGGGAAAAGAGGCAAAGAGATGATTTATAGTGGAGAATAAGAAGGAGAGAGAGAAGAGAGAGAGAGGGAAAGAAAAAGAATTTATTGTTGAGGAAATAAACCATCTGATCCAATCCAAAGGTAATAAATTCTCATTTAATAGGTTCAAAAAAAGTAATTACTTCCATTTGTGCATTAAAAACAAGCACAATCTCTCTCTTATATATGAATATTATCGTAGTTTTAATAAACTTTGACAATTTCATGCGTAATTTATTTTTTTTATTGAACTAATTATTTAGAAAAGAGAGAGAGGCAGACGAAAGATAGATGATTAGAGAACAGAAAGAAAGAAAAAGACTGAACTAAATATTAATTGAGTAGTTAATTACTACCTGTCCTTTTTATCTTTTTGCGATGACTTTAATAATTTTCATAATATTCGTCCCTTCTTCCCAAACTCTAAATTTAGTCCATTTTCCTTCTTTTTTTTTTTTTCATTTTTACATTTGAATAGAGTTTATTCGAAAAAAAATGGACAGATGGAGTGAAAGAGAGAGAGAGAAAAAGAGAGATGAGAAATGAAGAAGAGAAATACATGAATTCAATTGAAAACAGCAAAATTTCGCTCATCAATTTCAGCTTAATTTAAATGCCTAAATTAGAAATAAGAAAACAACTGCCAACATAAATAAAAGGCATATTAGAAACTTAATTACATTATGCGATGCCCAATTAATATAATTGCTTGCTAATACAATAAAAGAACTTATCCTTTACTTACTTGCTTCATTAAATTTCTCAAATTTAATAATTTAAACTATTAAATTGTTATTGAAAGAAGAAAACGAAATGATTTGAATGTAAATAGCATTTAATTGAATATTTACTTGTAATCAAACATTTAATTCCTAACTAAAAATTCAAATAAATAAAAATTTATAAACTATACAAATAATTACAACAAATATAGTGACTTCAAAATGTCACTCAAAGATTTAAACAATGAAATTCTTCAAAGATTTATTAATGTTTTCTTATTTCTAATTTAGGCATTATTTCTTATTTCTAATTTAGGCATACGATTATATCCATGCTGTAATGGGTATAATCGTAGTCATTAATATAATTAATATAATCGTATAGAACATAACTATAGCGGAAATCGAATCAATTCTTGAATCAAGTTAACCAGACTTTCATCTCTTCATCTATTCATTATCTCATCTATCTATCTATTTGTTTAATGAACTAGCTAGCTTGCAAAGTTAATTAGACCGACGAAGAGAGTGAATTAATTGATGAGGAAACAGACACAAACAGATGCTTAATATAATTAGTTTATTTCTCAGCTAGCTGATGAATAGATTTGTAAATATTAAGTGGCAAGTTAATTTGCAAATTTCCTAACAAGAGCTTTAAGCTTTCACCATCATATCACTATACCAAATATACTATCACTCTCGTATCACCGCTATCATCATCAGCCATATCACCATACCAAACACTGTCACCTTCGTTATCATCGCTAACACCATCATCATTATCTCGATTTGTCCTGTTATTGATTACAATGGCTATTATTACTATTACTAATGTTATTACTATCATCAATCATCATCATTAACATCATCATAATATTACTATTCCTAAAGCTGTTCTTAGGCAACGAAACTATTGCTTTTCAACTTTTAAACAAAAAATATAATAAAACTAATTATCGTACTAATGTTTATTCCACTACTAATATTCTATCAAGAAAAAAGAAATTACATTTGAAGAATTATAGAATTCCATGGATATAATTCAATTAATTAATTCGAAATATAATATAATTCGAATATGATATAATTCAGATATACTTTGAAGTATAATATAATTCGATGTAATATAAAATAAAATTATAGAAATCGATGAAATAATAATAGTGAATATAATTGGAACATTTAATGTGAATTAATATTAAGTAGCTAATTCTAAAAAAAAAAAAACAAATAAGTACTTAGTTCTCCCCTTTTTGCCTGAAATTAGCAATGATGAAATGAGGCAAATTTAAAAAGTATATTAGTATAACACTGACATTACAATAATCAGTGACAGTCGAAGTAATGAAGGATGATAGGAATAAGTTCCAACAATTTTTTTGTTGGAACATCAACTTAAAGTTTCCACTTTATCAAATAAGGCTCAATTTAGATCAATTAACTCTTCCTTATCACTATTCCCTCATTATTATAATTATTATTATTAAAATTACTACTCAATTATCACTACTCCTTCATTATAATTATCATTATTAATATTACTCTTCATTTATCACTATTACCTTATTATTATAATTATTACTATTATTTCCCATCATAAAGTGATTAAAGAAAAAGGAATCAATTTGCAAATGTTATTTTGTACTTTTGATATATTTAATAAACAAGAATTAATTAAGCTAATTAACTATGATAAACAGTACACTCAATAAATGGAAAAGAGAGAAGAAGAGAAAGATGAGAGATTATTGCTATGATTTGATGAAATTTGAAAAGAGAGAAGCCAAAAAAACCAAAAATAGTTATTTTATGAATGAAACGAAATATGTGAAAATACATTATTATAGTGAGATAAATGTTGGCTGTTGGAATTATATAAGATTAAAGAGCATTAAATGAAATGCCTGATAAAGTGTCCTTCTCTCTCTCTCTCTTTCTCTACAAAGTGTTCTTCCTTCCCTCTCTCTCTCTCTTATTCTCTATAAAGTGTTCCCTCTCGCCCTCTCTACAAAGTGTCCTTCTCTCTCTCTCTCTCTCTCACTGAATGATTTCAATCGATGTAATATTTATTTATCCAAGCGAGCGTTACTAATTTGTAACCAATTTAAAATGATTTTGAAATTTCTCAAAAAAAAGTTTTTTTTTGTTGCAATAAAGAATTATAGTATGTAAGGAATAGTTATGGAATGAGAAATGTAAAGAGAAAGAGAATTGGCTGATAATTTAAAATTTTCAAAAATTAAATAACAAATCATATCAAACATTATGCTTTGATGTCATTTGATCTGTAAGTGACATCGAGCAGTGTGTCATTCTGAAGTTAAAATTTGAAGAAGACATTTTTCTTAAGAGAAATTTATATTTTGTCATTTTTATAATTATGCACCTAATGATCAATCAATAAATGTATAATTTAACATTAAGATGAAACAAGAAAAACTGAAAAAAGTCATGGAAATTTAAAAAAACTTTTTTAAGATTTATTTTAAATATTTTTAAAGCAATTTTACTACTCGACAATAAAATATTATGCGTTTTCAATAAAAAAAAAAAACTGAAAATAAATTTTAAAAACGAAACACGCACACACAAATACATACATACATACATACAAACATACACACGCATATTTATGGAATGTATACATATTTACATACACACACATACACATACATACAAAAACATACACAGGCTCACACACACACATACAAAAACATATAAATGTAACCATCCCTAATCAATTAATATTCACAAATGCTCTTAAATATTAGAAAGAAGAACAAACAGGAGGGAATCAGTTTACAATTCTGTGCACTATTTTATTGACACTTTGAATTAAAATTTGTTCGAAAAAAACTGAGAAGAAAAATTTGATTGAAAAAACATTTCAGATTCGAGTTTATAATTGTTTTAAGATAATTTCATTGATCGTACCTTTACTTCTAACCTATCATTAACATACTGAGAAATGAACAAAAATGTGAGAAATGTTCAAAGAAAATAAAAAAAAAAGAAAAAAAAAACTTGAATTTCTCGAGAAAAGAAAGTGCAAATATCACACAAAATGCATTGAACAAAAAGTCTAACACTTATGAATTCCGCTTTTTATACCAAATTAAAAGATGTCAGTTAGTACTGAATTAATGTCGCATAGCTCTCACCTGGAAAGTTAATTATGATACTTAATGATTCATTACTTGTCCTACTCAATGCTAATAATAGTAGCATTGAAATCGAAGCTTTCATTTTCCCACAAAAAATAACGAAAATTCAATTGAAAATAATGCAAAACGGAGAATGAAAAGAAATATGAAAATTGGAGAAATGTAATTTTTGGTAAATAAAATTTAAATTAATTTACACGCAACTAAAACTTCACAGATTTAAATCCATTATTTACACATATCTTTGCTATTAATCAAATTAAATTATCGTTAAAATATGACTGGAATAAATTTTAAAAAAAAGAACAAATCATCACTCTGACGTGCTTATTGCCGCCATTGCCGCCGCATCTGTCGCTGCCATCGCTGCCGTCGTCGTCGTCGTCGTCGTCATTGCCGTCGCCGCCATCGCTGGCTTCTCTGAACCGTTCAATTTATGTGAAAAGCATAAAAATGAGCGAGCTGCTGCTGCTCAGTTTACGATGAGTATGTATGTGTATGTGTGTGTTGTGTGTGTGTGTGTGTATGTGTATGTCTGTGTATGTGTGTGTATATATGTATGTATGTTATGTGTTGCATCAATGTGGCATATATAGCTGTGTATATATGTTAGCGTGTGGTTGGTTATATATATGAATTTATCTACCTGCACGTAATATCAGTTAAAAAAATAGCTCATTTCCGGACATTTTAGGCAAAACGATGGCTGAATGATATCACCGACCGATCGACCACCCAACAACAACAACAACAACAACTTCACGCTGATATTGCATAGAAATACTAGCATTTTAGAAAGAGAAAAAATTGATAATTGAAAAAGAATGAAAATAGAAATGATATTTGGTAATTTACTGAAGAAAGTGGAAATGAAATAATGAAAGTCGAAATAGTATTCCAAAATTAATTTCCAATTCCATACTTTCAATTACTTGTTTCAATAAAACAATTATCTAAATGATTTATCCATTTATGATTTTCTGGGAATTCCCTCGATGAATGTTGCACTGTCTATAAGACAGAGCCTGATTAATATAATGGAGTCAATGAATGAGTATTGCTATTAGTGCTAAATGGACATTTGATTCAAATAACTGTAAATTTAAATGGTCAAGAATGGAAAGAGGTCAAAAAGAATTCCGGAAAATGCACCAAAGGGCATTTCAGGAAACAGGAAGTCAGCTATGAAGAAAAAAGTTTAAAATTAAATAACAACCAACCGACACATTCTTTAACTAACTTCCTGCGTTTAATTTATACTACTGTTGTTGAATAACACATATTATTGAATTTCACGAACTTCTTGAATTTATTAGAAATTTTCACAAAATAAAAAAGCAAACATGCAAACACTCTAATCCTACATCACTCTCTCTCTCTCAGCTTTCTTTTTGAAATGATGAATTAAAAAGGGGAAAGAAATGCCTTATTTTCCCCTAACAGATCAACGATTAAAGAATCTTTCCAAAGAGAAGGCAAAAGAAGAAGCAGAAAAAAAGAAAATGCGCACTTAGTTGGCAAAATAAATATATTAAATCTAAAAAAAGAAAAACTTTTCATTCTAATTCTCTTCCCCTCCACCCACCTACGCACACACCTACATGTTCTAACAAATGTGATTATCTTTCCCATAAAAACAGAAAGTATTAAAAGTGAACTTTTCAAAATAACCGCAAATTACAAGGTGAAATGGATTTGAAAAAGAGAACCAAAACAAATACATTGAATCCAAAAAAAGGAAAACTTTTATTTTAATTTTCTGCCCCTCGACCCGCCCACGCTGACACACTAGCCAGATATTCAATTCTAACAAATGTGATTAACTTTTCCATAAAAACAAAAAGTATTAAAAGTGAACTTTTCAAAATAACCACAAATTAAAAGTAAAATGAATTTGAAAAAGAAATCAATTTGACAATTCAAATGTTTAATTGTTTACTGTTCTGTTTGTTTGTGTACAATGAAAAGAAGAAAAAAGTCAAAGGACATATTTAAATTGAACGTTTCATTTCGTAGTTTTTGTCACAAATAGAAAAAACTTTCAGCCATTTATAAACAACGAATCAATGAATAACAAATAAATATACCCCACACTTACAACCATTCAACAATATTTCTTCCCTTGTACGCCTATGTATCTGTGTACATGCATGTACGCGCATGTGCATGTGTGTATGTGTACGTATGTATGTATGTGAAACAGATAATAGCATAGGACTGCCGGTATTAATATGTATATGTATATGATCAATTCCTTTCTCTTCAATTTTCCATGGAAAGATCGCTGAAAAAAATGTGTAAGAAATGGGATCGATTCACTCATTCATTTTGATCGATTCACTCATTCATTCTTCGGATCACATCCGTAAGTTATCGAAGTCTATAATCAATATGTGATTTATGTCACTGATTCCTATTCCAACTTACTTTGCTGGATTCATATAGAAGAAGGAAGAGGAGGAAGAGAAGGAAGAAAGATAAGAGAAAGCAGGAAGAAAGAGGAGAGAGAGAAGGAAGAAAGAGGAGGAAGAGAAGGGGAAAGAATGAAAGGAGTAACAATGAAACACATCACATCGAATATATGAATATATCACAACTATTACAATAACCAACACTAACAGCAACAATCGTAAGGTTTTTAGAAAAAGAGAAGAAAGAGAAAAGTGGAGAGAGGAAAGGAAGAGAGGGAGGAAATATAAAGGGAATGAGGAAAAAAGACAGAAAGAGACATACTGATGGAAAAGAATTTACATCTATAATTACAATGACAATAATAACAACGATAACAGTAGTAATAATAAAAATGACAATAATGATGACGATGATGATGAAATGACAATAATGATGATGACGATGATGATGAAATGACAATAATGATGATGACGATGATGATGAAATGACAATAATGATGATGACGATGATGATGAAATGACAATAATGATGATGATAAAATGACAATAATGATGATGATGATGATGATGAAATGACAATAATGATGATGACGATGATGATGAAATGACAATAACGATGATGATAAAATGACAATAATGATGACGATAAAATGACAATGATGATAATGATGATAAAATGACGATAGTGATGATTTTCTGGCGGAAGAAGAAAACGAAAAAAGGAACACTAATTTATACAAACAATATGCATGTATCAATAAATTAATACCGTAAGAATGAAATGATCATTACTAATTCAATTTCCAATCAATACTAATCACTGTTGTCAATGGTCGGTAATTTCAGAAAGGACTTTATGACTTGTCGGACAATGCGACATTAATTAGTAAATGACGTGCATAGATTATGAGTAATACTTGATCCACGTAAAGTTAAAAAAAATATAAAAGAAGCAAATGAAATTTGACAAATATTTCACACCTCAGTCCACTTCATTTCATACTTCAAGACATCTCAAGGAAATGACCGATGCTTGTCAAATGAATTAAATGGAAACGAAAATAAATCCGTATTATAAAAACAAATTTTAATTTCAAACAGAAAATTGAACAAAAAAGAATTAATTCCTTCATTTATAAAATATAATATGGAAAAAACAGAGATTTAAAAAATTAAATTAAATTAGTTTGAATGAAAATTACCCCCTCTCCCCTCCCCCCCCCCAAAAAAAAATTATCATAAATTAAAATTTAAAAAAAGAAAACAGTTAATAAGACAATTACTGGAAAGCGCAGGAAATTAATTGTGGTTAATTAATTGCTTAAATTCTTTTAAAGTTTTCTATATTTAAATTTTTTTTTTGTAAATTAATTCAGAAGGGAATTTAATAAAACTATTCATCATGTACAGAAAAGAACGAAACATTTTTAAATGAATACTAATTGCTTTGAAGATTTTAACAAAGGAAATTTCATCTATTCGATTTGTAATTGATTCAAAACGAAAAATTTTAAATGAATTGAAAAAATTAATTATTTCCCATGCCGAACAATATTTATTAAATTTGTTGCAAAATTCTGTTCCACTCCTCTTTTTCCTTTCCCATTTTTCCCATCCATCCATCCAATGCTTCGCCTCGTTGAAAACCGGATTATTTGTAAATAAACTTCCAGACAGAGACTTTAGTAATTAATTACTGTAATTTTCTTGTGTAATAATATGTTTGGCAAGCAAACAAACAACATTTATTATTTTGCTTATTAGTTTTACTAATCTAAACCCAAACATGCAAGTTCTCTTCATTTGAAATCGTTAAAAACTACAACTATTTCATCGTCTCTTCGATTGATAATTAGTCGATATTAGTCATATAATTAGTTGTAGTCTTGAATAATTACCAACACTTAGGCTGATAATTAGTCTTAAATAATTAACAACATTTACGCAATTTGCATTGTCCAGCGAATATTTAAGGGAAAGAATGAATGGAGAGATAAATGTCACATTATTTGGCCTCAAATAATGTGTTTAGTAGATTTGCAAACAAATAAAAGTGAACAATTAGCTTTGCTTGACATTTAATTTAATTAAAACAAACTCTGATCAACATCGATTGACCAAATTAATCATCAAACAATTCAACTTTCTTTCTTTCTTTTCATCCAACTTTACCTGTCCATTTCAAAATGGCAAAAAAATCATTTCAAAACATAGATTATCGATCAGAAAACGATTTTCTAGCAAAAAAAAGAGTATTGATGGGATTTTTAAAATTTTTTTCTTATTCCTTTCTTCTTCCTTCTTTTCTTTTACTATTTTTGCGACACCGGCCTTAACTGAAGGGAATAATTGAATTAATTAATTAATTTAGACAATTAATTTATTTTGGGGAGGTTGTTTGAAGAGAAAAATATAGGAAAAAAAAGAAAGGGAAGGAAAAATACGCCAAAAAGTGAGAAGCAAATTATGTAAGTATTTAATTAAAATTAAGATAGAAGGAAAAAATTATTCGGACGAGTTTCATTAAATATTTTACGAACAATTCAAACAAATAATTAATTCGAAATTTAATAATTAAATTGAGATTATAGCATTTGCATAAATTACTACTTAGCTATGACTATTTGCCTCTTGTCACCACTGCTCCTATTGACAAATGCTTGTTAATTATTAATTTTTTTTTGCTGCTAAATGACCTTTAGTCCCGAGAAAATTGTACTTTAAACTATCACAGTGAGAAGCCGAAAATAATTTTTGCTGAAATTTTAGAAGCTGAAAATAATAACAACCATTCTTGCAGAAAAAAGCATCAAAAAAGTTTGAAGTGACAAATTGAAATTTCTCACAAATTAAACAAAAAACTTGAGAAATTAATCAAATATAATTCCGAATTTCACAAAATATGCAAAAGTTGCCAAATATTTAAAAGTGACTTAATTAACTTGTAATTATTTTAAACTTCATTCATGCCACTGCGTCAGACATTCTTCAATTTGTAATTAACTCTATCCTTAGACAAACATAACACATATGACGCAAAATTTATTCCTCAATCATTTACACAGATGGCAGCTGACATTCGTCGTCACAAGTTCAATTTTAAATTTCAGTTTTGAACTTGTGGAACTGACATTCACCACAATTTCAATTTTTAAATTACTACATATTGGTGGAAATATATGAAATCTTTAATATAATTCAGTAAATTCTTTTAAAATGCAAATATTACAAATAAATGATAATTAATTATTTGATGTGAACTAAGAAACCAACAACTGTCCTCTCTGAATCTTTCCAGACTTTTAATTAAACAGCACACCGTAAATTTAGCTTAATTAACGAACGATATCTGAACCAAGCCACAATGAAAAATCTTCTGCAAATTTTGAAATTTTCAATTTAAATTCAACACTTATTTGTTCTATTTTATACTTAAAAAACACTTGCTACTCTTATTTCATCTGACTTTTTATCGCAATATTTTTGATAATTTCTGAGGAAAACCTTTTCTTTGTTAATATTTCATTTTCCCCACAATGTCAATTAATGTTTTAGTTCACATATTTGACTACGGATCCAAATAGTTCAGTCAGATATTCTAATTAAAATTGGATTTCAATTAAAATTAAAGGCACTGGACTGAAATTAAATAGTAATCTAAGAAATCCAAGCAAAAAAATTCAATGAAAAGTAAAATTTATAAAAGAAAAATGGGACATGTTTGATTTACTTTGAAGAATTCAGAAAGAAAAACCTTCTCTTCCCATATTTATCTTATTTCATTAAAGATGTAAGAACAATTATTGAACTGTTTTAAAAGAAAAAGAAAAAGAGAAGGAAAATAAAGGATAGTACAGAGACAATGTGAGACAATCTGAAAAATCTTAAAAATTTTACAAAAATTCTGAAATTGAAACAAACTAAAAGTTACAGTACATCGGTATGTAGCAAAAGAAAAAACGAGAAAAGAAAAAAAGGAAAAAATTAATCATTAGTAGAATGAGATAAAGGGTAACGGGAAAAAAGTAAGAGACTTATCCAAAAGCTAAATAATGATATGAAAAGGCAGGAAAGAAAAAAACAATAACAAAAGGGAAACAAAAAAAGGAAGAGAGGAAGGAAAAAAAGAACAAAAAAATGATATATATTTATATTTGATAATGACAAATCACTGATGCAAATGTTAGAGAGTATATAAATGTATGAGAGGGTGAATGAGATTGAAAAAATGAACAAAATCAATTATTTGTTTTTTTTTGAAAGATTTCTATCAATAAATGCATAATGGTTTGAAATAAGAGTAAATTAGCAAAAAAAAAAACAAAAAAAAAAGAGGAAATTATTAAAAGAAAATGAAGAGATATAAGAGAATGACAGAAAAAAATCACAGCTTCATTTTCTTTTCTTTTTAATTTAAAAATAAAAATTAATTAAATACGATTAATTGCAGCTTAGCAATGTTTTATTTTTTATTAATTAAAAAGCTTTTATTTGCAGAAATTTCTAAATTGTCAACTTAAAAAGTCAAAAAAATGCATTGTTAATTAAAGTACCACGAAGAAGTCATTCATTTTTCCTAATTTCAAGTATTAACCAATCATCCATTATTGATTATGGAATAGGAAAACAAAGGCATGTATGTAGAGTATGCCTATAGAATTTTAGATTTTGAAATGTACGATATAGTTTAATTGAAATCAATAATTAATATTCAATAATCTTAATTAACAGTAATTTCATTCGGTTAATAGCTAAACTGATAACATTAAATATTTATTTAATTATAAAATGAAAGTAAACAATAAATACAGCGACAGTATCTCTGCTATGATATAACAATCGTAATGTCAACGTGAGCTGTGACCGATATTAAAGTGGTCAACAATAATAATAACTAATGATAATTATGATTAATAACAGCAATAATAGTAATTAATGCTAATGATAATTAACAATAATACTAATAATGGTTGATGCTGAAAAAGACTACACGAAACGGCGAATATAAAAAAGAATATAAAAAAGGAAAAAAAATGACCAATATAAGAAAAGGAAAAACAAAAAGAATGACCACAAACACGGAAAGAGGAAAAACAAAAAGAGTGACCACAACTACAAACACAGAGAGAGAAAAAACAAAAGAATGACCACGGACACAGAAACGGGAAAAACAAAACACTGAACAGAGAGACAGAAAGAGGAAAAACAAAAGAATGACCACCAACATACTACGAAGAAAACAAAAAGAATGGCCACCAACACAGAAATAGAAAAAAAATGAGAACAACTACGATAACAATCATGTCATTATTGGAAGCCAATGAAATGGGTGAGAATGTAAATTAAAACCACTGAGTGAATTGATGTTTCATGTGACCTTTCATTGAAAAGGTCACATCGAAATGATAATTCATTTCTGAAAACCAATGAAATGATTTATTTTTCGTTACTTCGTTTTTTTCTTAAATAAAATAATTTCAAAGCCAATAATGAAAGGAATGAGAAAAAAGACAATGTATACACAAAAAATGCGTGCATTTGATGTCCAAAGAAAAAAGTTTTGCAAATAATTTGAAATTAGAAAAGAAAAAAATTTTGCTTTATACTTTGCAAATTGTCATAAACATTAGTTACATTAGAGAAGATTTCATAGACCTGCTTTGCAGCAATATTTAGACACAGTAGGTATGCAGAAATTTCAATAAAATTTCAAATTAAAACGAAATTTTGATAAACTTGTCAAAAAAAACCCAATTTACACACATTTACAAAACACACATATACATACGCAGATATACGCATACATACATACATGCATACATACATACAAAAATACACAAATAACACACTACCTGAACACCGAACAGTGACATTCAGCGACATACACATTAAGCAATTTGCCACTTTGCTAGTCTCTTTAATCGTAATTTGAAAAAAATTAAAAGTAAATTTGATTAATTATCAAATTGCTCTTTTTTTCAAAAAAAAAACTTCACTGAAACTTACGTACTGAAGACAATAAACTATCAATAATTATCACCAAATTACAACAAATTATCAATGACTGCCACCAATTCCAACCTCACAGATATTAATATATTGCTTGTTATACTAGTACATATATGTGTACATGTGTGTGTGTGTGTGTGTGTGTGTGTGTGTGTGTGTGTGTGTATGTGCATGTGTGTGTATGTAAATATGTGTGTGTGTGTGTATGTAAATATGTATATGTGTGTGTGTGTACATGTTCGTTTGCAGGTAAATAATCTGCAACACTCATTCACGCGCCATTCATTGAGGACGAAAAAATGGCAATATAAAAGTTTTGCTGAATGAGAATTATTATTGATTCGAAATCTGTGCCAAAGAAAAGAGAGAAATAAAAGCTTTTAATTTCCCAATTGGCTATTACTATTAGTTGTAATTTTGACCATTGTCCATTCTCTTTTCAACTTTATCCATTTTATTTTTTATACTTTTTGTTACAAATATGCAAATGACACGTGGAGCATAAAGACATATAGCCTATTACTTACTTTACTGATCCGGAATCAATCCGGATTTCATTCTGCCAATGCTCAAAATTCCAATCATTTTTGCAATGGATCCATACAATTCAGCTAAATCAACAGTGGATCCATCATCCAATTAAGCTAAACTCAAACTCAATTCATTCGTTTAATTAAATTAAAACCTCATTTGTCTTTCTTTCTTAATTATAAGGCCACTATGGCTTCACTGACTAATATTATCATAAAACTAATTAGGGCATCATATCTTGCTTATCTTAAAATAACGATCGCTTGTTGCCATCTTTCCTACCCTACTTACCATTTCAGTTTCATTTCATAAAGGAATGGAAGGCAGGATGGGAATGCAGTCAGTTCTGTTTGTTGGAATTTTCATTTTAAAATGACGAGGAGGGCGAAAAGGCAAAAATAATAAGAAAAAACGAGAGGAAAAGGCAAAAATAATAGGGGAAAAAGCACTGAATGTAAACTATTCGTAGTTTTAGGAGAGAAAAAAATTGAAAATTTCCTAAAAATATGGACAGATGTGAAAAAGAAGATGGAAATGATTTTTGTTTGAAAATCGGAGAAACCGGAAATAACTTATTCCAACTCATTTCATTGTGTGTGACCAACAAATGTCACATTAATTTAATCCAAAACAACAAGTTGGAAATTGTAACGAAATGAGGGAGAGGATATTTTGATAGATTACCAAAATTTGAAAATACTTACAAATAAAAGTTTTATGAAGACATTTTAGTTCTTGTTAATTACATTAATGCTAATTAGGCATAATGAGTGTGTTGTCAACTGACATGTAACGCATACATAGGTATTAACAGAAATAGCTATTAATTAATGAAACAGTTTCTGTAAGTAATTCAAATATGTTTTGATTCGTTTATTTTTTTCCATTCTTAATTCATTTCTGTCAAAAGCGATACAAATAATGAAATGAATTAATCGATTCGATTTAATTAAAATTTAATCAACATTTCCCTTTCTTCTCTTTCTTCTCATTTCATAAAATTTAAAAAGTAATTGAAGTCGATATAAAATATCCATGATTTTAATTTAAGGTCAACTATGACTTGTTCACATCGATTTCGATCATCACCAAAAGAATGCAGTAAGAATATAGAGAAAAGTAAGGTAAGGCAAGTTATGGGAAAGTAAGGCAAGATATGGGAAAGTAAGGCAAGGTGTGGGAAAGTAAGGCAAGGTATGGTAAAGTAAGGCGATATGCGAAAGTAATGCAGAGTATGGTAAAGTAAGATAAGATTTTGTTGGCATAATGATTAGGTAAATGTACAAAATTAATTTATAAAACTGACTAACACTTCCATTCAGTAACGATTACTGATGGATAGCTGTGATGTTTCCATTTCATTCTGTGATAGACAACGATTGAAAAAAATTTAAAAGCAAATAACTTGGAGGATTCAAAAAAGTAACGCTCAATACATATTTCATTTCAATCACAATTAGTAGCGTTTCTAATTAACCGATGATATAAGTAATTAAGCTTGAGTTAAAGGTTGGATGGCTTATTTTCGTTTTAATTACAAAAATAAAGAAAAAGAAAGTGCTTGTGTGGCACTAAAATGAAATTTAGCATTTTAGTGATTGTATTATTTACCGACAGAGATCAAAGAGAAGAACGAAATTCAATTAACAAACTGAATGAGTCAACAGATCAAATTTCCTATTTTTAATTAAATGTTTCAACCAACATGCAATTCAACCGCCATAGCTATTAACTGTTTGTAATGAAAAAGAAGATATTATCAGATTTACGAGTTAATGATAATATCTTTAGTTTAATTATAAACTAATTTCAAATTATACGTAATTTAATATTGTTAAAAAAAAAAGAATAAAGTAACGGCAAACATTTGGGAATCAATCAATTACTTTATGGACAAGCAACATATGATACATTATGAATAAACCAATTTCTCTTCACATCATTCATCCACGTCATCCAGAAATATTTACACTTTTTGTTCACGTCAAACGCAAGTACGAGTAAAAAACTTCAGTAGTATAAAGAAGAGTTATGTACAAAGTATTTTCATAGTAAAGTCTAAACTGACGCATGAAATGTGGGTAAAATGAAGTATTGTCATGGATCAATAATAATAAGCCTTTTTCTTTAATAAAATTATCATCTCATAACTATTAAAAAATATGGCTATTTACATTATTTGTTTATGCCACAGTGTGAAATATATACTTTTCGTGTAAGTTCACTGTATTATTTAAACAAAATTTTTTTGAATAACATAAAAACGTAAGGAAAACAAGTAAGAAAAAAAAACTTTTTAATTTCAATTTGATACCATAAATGAAGAAAAGATTGAAATATTTTATCTGATTAATTAAATAATAAATGTATAAACTGAAGAACAGTTACCAATGTTGGTTTAAAGATTTGTCAACAAAACTCAAATTAATAAAACCATAATGTCAAAGTGATATAAGCTAAATTAAATAAAATGAATGAAAAGATAAATTGTTGTATAAAATAAGTGGGAAAAGGGTCAAAATGATTTGAAAAAAAAGTGCCAAAAGATAGCAATAAAAGTTAGTTGGAACGTTTTTGAGGAAAGATTGCGAAACTATCAGAATTGAAGGAAAAATTTCCAATGGATGGCAATCAATGATGATGATTTGGATAGAGGAGAATGAAAAGGGAACCAAACCAATACGACTACAATTGCCTTTAGGATGATGGCAATGCAAGGGAAGGGAAGGGAAGAGAACATAGGAATGTTTTGTTGATGAAATGATTGCGAGAGAGGGAGAGAGAGAGAAAAGCAAAGGAATGGTTCAATCGCAGTTTACGAATGATTATTTGCTGATTTTCAAAAATGATACAGATAGAAGAGTATGAAATAGAGAGGGAAAAGAGAGAAGGAGAAAGAAAAAAAGCAGAAAATGGGAATTTATATCGTGTAGCAATCTCTTCCTCTTCTCTGTCTCGTACCTCTTCTTTTTTTCCCTTCTCCGACAATTCCCTCTCTCTCGTATCTCTTTCCCCCTCTCTCGCATCTTTTCTCTTTCCTGTTAAACTGTATTGTATTGTAACATGGAATCGACTAGTAGAGCAAATAGGCGGATAAATATGACTGTTTTAGCGGAGAAAAGAAAGAAATGAACCAACCAGGTTAACTGTCCATCCGACACATTCTCTCTCTTTCTCTTTCTCTCTCTCTCTCTTTTTCCAGTTTATCATTTTTCGCTTTTCTCATTCTCTTTTTGTTAGCATTTTCTCTGTTTTTTTCATTTAATTTTTCGTTTCTATTCATTTATCAACGAGAAAACCATTTATAATTGTGATTTATTCTGGAATAATTAAATTGAAATAAGGCTAAGACATTGACTGAAAAGATTTTTCATTCTTTGGTAATTTAAAATTGATAATTTGAAAAATGAAGTGAACTTTCCAATTGATAGAAATACTGGATGGGAAAGGAATTTATTTGTTTACAAATGGCCAAAGCTCTTTTTCTTTATCATTTTATTAAAATTGTTTTTCTTTTTGAAAATTAATATTTTTTAAAAGTTTGTTTTTGAAATTCGTTCATTTAAATTTGAAAAGCGAAAAAAAAAACAGAAAAGAGAACAAAAAAGGTTAAATATAAGAAAAACAAAGATCAAACAATGACACTTTTGGGACGCAAAAAAATAATTGCCATTTGTGACCTTATCTCTCTCTTCTTTCTCTCTTTCTCCCTTCCCTAAGAATAATTGCCATTTGTGACCTTATCTCTCTCTTCTTTCTCTCTTTCTCCCTTCCCTAAGAATAATTGCCATTTGTGACCTTATCTCTCTCTTCTTTCTCTCTTTCTCCCTTCCCTAAGAATAATTGCCATTTGTGACCTTATCTTTCTCTCTGTCTCTCTTTCTCCCTTCCCTTCCTTCTTTGTAATTTGTTCAATTCCTAAAACAAATTTGTTACAACATTGGTGACACTGTTCCATGCACACCTCTTTCCTTATCCCATTTCAATGGCTATTTTAAAAACTTCCCCTCTCGTCCACTGCTGCTGACCAGACATTGGAATGGAGATGAATGCTCTCTCAGTTCTTTTTCTCCTTTCTGTCTAACAATTTTCTCATTGTTTCCCTCTCCATCTGACCCTAATGACCTTTTTTATTTTTTAGTTTCAAAACTTCAACTTTATAAAAATGCTTATAAAAGTAGCAGTAGCAGATTGCTAAGTAAATCATTTTGCATAAAATTATTTGTTACAATTTTTTTTTTTCTTTTCTCACTCTCACTCTCTTGCATTCTCATTTGACAACCTTTGTTCCCTCTATCTTTTCCTTCTTTTGTTTATTCAATTAAAATGTTTTCCAATTAATTACAAAATCATTATCATATTAAAATCACCTTTAACCCCGCTCCTCCCTCCTCCTCTTCTCTTCCTCTCTTCATTTCCTTTGATCCTTATTTTCCTTTTTCCCGTCACCTTGTTGAAATCCCTTTTGAGATTCATTTATCCGACTATTCGTGACATTTTCCAATCATTCGTCCTATCCTAAATCTCGTCCTCCACCTGTAATCGTCGTCAATTGTATCATATCATTTTATTATACAATGACATCGATGACCTTATTCTTTCTCCCTTTTCCAATTTGATTCTGTCCAAAAATTTTTAAGCAAATATGGGGAAATCAATAACAGAAATACTGAAAATTTGTTTACAATTTAACAAATATTTGATTGTTTTTTTTGTTTGTTATGTTCAATTTTAATTTTACGACTACGTGAACTGCGTGAACATTCTTCAGTACAATTGCTTCTGTTAACATTCACATAGTAATGACATTAGGAAAACATATTTTATTTCAAAACGGTAATTTTGCATTTGAGTTAAAGGAAAATGAAAAATGAATTATGAATTTTAAGAATTTGGAGATTAAATTCATTTGTGTATTTTTGATGAAATTTGTCAGATTTAATCAATAGACTGATATGTCGTAATTATCGTAACTATTTTATGAGTATTAATTTAAGGTAGATAATTAATTAGCTTGATTATATTGTCATCATTGTAATATTATTAATTCAATAAATAAATATGAAACAGTAAAATAAATTATGCATATGAAATAATTGCAAATAATCGAAATGATAATTTTAGAAATTTCATTTCAGTTGCAATCCATAAATTGTCAATTTTTTTCGCACTAAAAATGATTGAAATGCTTTTGTTGGATGATTAAATTTTTTAAGATTGTAAGAAAAGGAAAATAGTACAAGAGATGCGAAAGATGGAAAGAAGAAAGGAAGAAAAGGAGGAAAGGAGAAGAGAGAAAGAGAGAAGGAAAAAAGTAAGGGAAAGACAAAAAAGGGAGGAAAGAGGAGAAGAAGATTGTTTCGATAAAATGAAATTTGAATTATCGCAGAGATCTTTTTGATCGGCCGCACTAATACTCTAACACATTTAATAAGAGCGGCTTTTTGTCTTCTTGAATAATAGATATTTCAAATTATATTTGATTGCAACATCTTTCTCAACCGAATTAAACCGAATTTAGGATAAGGATTTCTCGGGGGAGAAATAAGAAATTGTGGGATCTTTGAAGTATCGATCGGAATAAAGAAAGGTTTGATAGGGAGAGATCAAATTGGATAGGATTTATCGAGAGGCGAAGGAATGAGTCATGAAGTTGTCAAATTACCGATCGATATAAAGAACAGTGCGGTAAAAGAAAATCAAATTCACATAGGATTTCTCGGGAAACGAAAGAAAAAGTCGTAGAATTTCCAAAGTATCGATCGGAATAAAAGCAGGACAGGAGGAAGTTAAACATAACATTTTTGGGAGTGGTAATTTTGGAATTTCCAAAGTATCAATTGAAATAAACAGCGATAAATGGGCATTGTTAATATTAAATGATATATGAAATTTAGTAAGCTTTCATGGACAAACATCAATTACGAATATTTGAATCAATCTGGATATCTAATAAAACGCAATAGAAATTTAGTTTTGCTCATACTGAAAAATATTTAAAATTTAAAAAAAACAAAACATGATCCCTCAGCTATTTGATATTTTTTTTCTTTAGTTCGATGACGTAAAGATCATTACTGTTTATTTTGAATTTTTCGAATGACAATTTTAAGAAAAATTATAAAATTTCGTTTTTTCTCCCACTTTGTTGCATAATTTAACTTTCTAAAGGAGTGTTTTTGAGAAGTTTTGATCCACACATTTGTTTCCTTTTTATTTTCTTTCCTTTAAGACATAACATTTTTGCTTTTAAAAGCAACAATTTGTCATTTTCAGCCAATTCTAAAAAGTTTTCAATTTGAGCTTTACATTTTTCTTTTTCTTTCGTCGAAATTTATTCATTTATGAATTTTTGAGATTTTTTTAAAAGAAAACATTTTTTGTTTTTTGTTTCTTCTCAATGTTTTTCCAATAATTTTTGTACAAAAAAAAAAGGAAAAAGGAAAGTAAATTTGAAAGCAGAAAAATTGGAATTAATTTGTTTTGTTCGATGAGCTAATTTTGCATTGACAATTACATTGGAATTTCCAGGCTTTATTTTCAAGTTTCAACAAATTTTATTAGAAAAAATAGAGTACATATGAAATGATTTTCTTTTCACTTCTAATTGCTTCTCTCAGCTAATTTCGGAAATTTGAACTTCGCTCGATTTCTCGAGAATTCTTCTTAACGGATATGAAATGAGATACTAAAAATAACTGAACATTTTAATTATTTAATTTCGCTTAATTTCACCTAGAATTAATTCATTGTCACTCCATTCGCCAATTTTAAGAATGTGACATTCATTATCATTAATTATTTTTGCAAGCCCGCCAATGAATTTTTCTTGTAAACATAACATTTAAGGCACCGATGTCACCCAAATTTTTTCTCAGCTAACGACCATTTTGGCTGTTTTTCTTAACTTGTAGCCATGGACCAGAAAGATGAAAAAAGAAATTTTACTAAAATTAAAAGTAAACTTCAATAAAAAAAAACTTTTAAATGCTGGAGTTCAAAAGTGAAAACAGCTGTTATCTGTTTTCCATTTACCTTTCCATTTTGCAGCTTTAGTTGAGACGAAATCAATGCATTCATTGATTTAAAATAAAATTCACAGGTAGGTAAAATGAAATTGTGAAACATAAAATTATCAGAACAATTAGAAATGTATTTTCAGAAGAAAGAAAAAAAATATTTCAAAAAAGAAATTCAGTATTTCATATTTTTTCATTTATTTTATTTGCGATGGAAGAAAGATGCAAGGGAAACCGCTGCTTTTCAATTTCAATAAAACTTCTTTCCTGCAACAAATATGTTTCCGAATAATGCAAGAAGAATAAACCGGAATGAAGCCGAAAAAAGTGGCGATAAAATGGGTGGACATATACGGCAGATTATATATAGATGATGGAATGGATACACAGTTGCGACATTTGCGCCACACATTGATAACAATTAGCGGAAATAAACTTTTTTAATCGAAATTTTGCTGATTATTGAATGAATAAAGTGGAACTTTGCAAGAATTCAGAAATAATTTCGAAAATTTCGTTCCTTTAAAGACATTTTAATTGCGCTTTGAATTTGGAAATTTCATCAGAGAAATGAATTTCTCAGATATTTTTGGAATGTTTTTAAATATTCTTTTGACTATACTGAACTACCAAGTAGTACCTGTTAACTACTAAACAAATGAGTAAATTCACTTCGTCTTATGTTTAAATTTTTGTGAGTTCTATTAAAATTCTTTAAACAAAAAAAAAAATCTCAAAATAAATTCATTGAAAAATTTCACGATCAGTATACAATGAAGTTTTATATTCAAGGTTTCATTTAAATTTTCGAATATATTTTTGAAAGAATTTTAATCTGATTATTTCCCTCTTTCCTTTTGCTTCTAAAAATACCATCAATTTAATCCCCTTTCGACCAAAAAAAAATTAAATGACATTCTCTCATAAATCATTCCCTTGCAACATCGCCGTCCATCAAATTTTATGACAGTGAAACAAAAAAAAGGGGAAATTTGCTTCGTTTTTATTTGAGATTTTAAAAACAGATGAAATTTTACAGGGCGATGTTTTGAAATTGCTAAAATAGTCTTCTGAAATTTCGAGAAAATATCAAATTATTGAAGTATTAAAGGAGTAATTGCTTATTTTTTGGGAATGAAAAGAATTTTCAAATTTCATTTTATTCATATTTCAAATTAGACTAATCATTGGAATTATCAAAGAAAAGCTGTCTAAGTAGACAGAAACCTTTCAAAATGTTTTTCTTATTTGTACGTCGTCCCTCAGTGTTTTAGTACAAATTGAAACAGTCAAATTCTTTTTCTCATAGTTTTGTTAACAGATATTCGTTTGGAAGGAAAAGCAAATCGTCGTACCAATTAAATAATTAGAATTTACATCCAGTGAACAACGTTAACTGAAAAAATTGTGATTAATTAATTCATCGAAGAAGTAGAAAGGGACCAGGAAGAAGATATCTTAAGATTAGAAACAGGATTAGCTTAAATTAATTGTTTCAATCCATTAATTAATACAATCACTATAAGAGGAAAAAAACGATTGATAATTTGCTAAGCAAAATACAACAATGCAAAATTTTGTCAATTTTGTTCAAAAAAGAAAGGAAAGAAAAAAAGTAATCAAAAATCATAAATGTATTGAATTACTAAAAAATATTACAATTTAATTTCTGCATGTTGTATTTTGTAACTAGTGCAATTAATTAATTAACAGTTTTTTTTGAAATGTATATCTGACCCACATTTTGTGTGAAAATTCTGGTTAGAATACAAGAAAAACGGAGAAAAATTTAATTCTTTGGACAAAAGAGTTAAATAGAAAAAGGAAAGGCGGAAGAGACGAAGAAAATAGAGAAAAACAGAGAAAATAAGAAAAAAATTCCCATTTTCATTAATTTAGGTGAACTCTAGGACGATTTCCACTCCATAACT